>CAWUFW010006469.1:5000-17500 GCA_963921515.1 Calotriton arnoldi
CGAGGCCACGCACCTTTTTTCACCTCTCTGCAACGCAACTCTGTTGTGCTTACTGAAGGTTCCTGGTGGGCTAGTTGGCCCCCAGGGTCCCTCAGGATTCAAAGGGAATTAATTCCCCAACTTAAAACGCACCACAGGGCGTGTTTGCGCACATGTCACCTGAGGCCCCGCCCTCCCTTCACCACTGTGCAAACGCGCCCCGTGGTGTGTTTTAAGTTGGGGGATTAGGTCACCTTGAATCCTGAGGGTCCCTGGGGCCCAACTAGCCCACTAGGTACTTCCAGTAAGCACCACAGGCCTGCGTTGCAACGCCTGTAACAAATTGTGCAGTTGTGTTTAGGTAGTGAAGAGGGTCGTGCTGGGGGTAGTGTTTTAGGGTTTAGGGTAGTGCAGTGGTGTTTGTGTAGTGTAGGGGGTCATGCTGGGGGTAGATTTAGGGTTTAGGGTAGTGCAGTGGTGTTTGGGTAGTGTAGGGAGTCGTGCTGGGGGAGTGTTTTAGGGTTTAGGGTAGTGCAGTGGTGTTTGGGTAGTGTAGGGGGTCGTGCTGGGGGTAGTGTTTTAGGGTTTAGGTAGTGCAGTGGTGTTTGGGTAGTGTAGGGGTCGTGCTGGGGGTAGTGATTTAGGGTAGTGCAGTGGTGTTTGGGTAGTGTAGGGGGTACTGCTGGGGGTAGTGTTTTAGGTTTAGGGTAGTGCAGTGGTGTTTGGGTAGTGTAGGGGTACTGCTGGGGGTAGTTTTTTAGGGTTTAGGGTAGTGCAGTGGTGTTTGGGTAGTGTAGTGGTTCGTGCTGGGGGTAGTTTTTAGGGTTTAGGGTAGTGCAGTGGTGTTTGTGTAGTGTAGGGGGTAGTGTTTTAGGGTTTAGGGTAGTGCAGTGGTGTTTGTGTAGTGTAGGAGGTCGTGTTTTAGGGTTTAGGGTAGTGCAGTGGTCTTTGGGTAGTGTAGGGAGTCGTGCGGGGGTAGTGTTTTAGGGTTTAGGGTAGTGTAGGGGGTCATGCGGGGGGTAGTGTTTTAGGGATTAGGGTAGTGCATTGGGTTTTGGGTAGTGTAGGGGGTCATGCGGGGGGTAGTGTTTTAGGTTTAGGGCAGTGCAGTGGTGTTTGGGTAGTGTAGGGGGTCGTGCTGGGGGAGTGTTTTAGGGTTTAGGGCAGTGCAGTGGTGTTCGGGTAGTGTAGGGGGTCGTGCTGGGGGAGTGTTTTAGGGTTTAGGGCAGTGCAGTGGTGTTCGGGTAGTGTAGGGGGTCGTGCTGGGGGGAGTGTTTGAGGGTTTAGGGCAGTGCAGTCGTGTTCGGGTAGTGTAGGGGGTTGTGCTGGGGGTAGTATTTTAGGGTTTAGGGTAGTGCAGTGGTGTTTGGGTAGTGTAGGGGGTCGTGCTGGGGGTAGTGTTCTAGGGTTTAGGGCAGTGCAGTGGTGTTTGGGCAGTGTAGGGGGTAATGCTGGGGGTGGTGTTTTAGGGTTTAGGGCAGTGCAGTGGTGTTCGGGCAGGGTAGGGGGTCGTGCTGGGGGTGGTGTTTCAGGGTTTAGGGCAGTGCAGTGGTGTTCGGGCAGTGTAGGGGGTGGTGTTTCAGGGTTTAGGGCAGTGCAGTGGTGTTCGGGCAGTGTAGGGGGTCGTGCAGGGCGTGGTGTTTCAGGGTTTAGGGCAGTGGTGTTCGGGCAGTGTAGGGGGTCGTGCTGGGGGTGGTGTTTCAGGGTTTGGGGCAGTGCAGTGGTGTTCGAGCAGTAAAGGAGGTCGTGCTGGGGGTGGTGTTTCAGGGTTTAGGGCAGTGCAGTGGTGTTCGGGCAGTGTAGGGGGCGGTGCAGGGGGTGGTGTTTCAGGGTTTAGGGCAGTGCAGTGGTGTTCGGGCAGTGTAGGGGGTGGTGCAGGGGGTGGTGTTTCAGGGTTTAGGTGCAGTGGTGTTCGGGCAGTGTAGGGGGTCATGCAGGGGGTGGTGTTTCAGGGTTTAGGGCAGTGCAGTGGTGTTCGGGCAGTGTAGGGGGTCGTGCTGGGGCTGGTGTTTCAGGGTTTAGGGCAGTACAGTGGTGTTTGGGCAGTGTAGGGGTCGTGCTGGGGCTGGTGTTTCAGGGTTTAGGGCAGTGCAGTGGTGTTCGGGCAGTGTAGGGGGTAGTGCTGGGGCTGGTGTTTCAGGGTTTAGGGCAGTGCAGTGGTGTTCGGGCAGTGTAGGTGGTCGTGCTGGGGCTGGTGTTTCAGGGTTTAGGGCAGTGCAGTGGTGTTTGGGCAGTGTAGGGGGTCGTGCTGGGGGTGGTGTTTCAGGGTTTAGGGCAGTGCAGTGGTGTTCGGGCAGTGTAGGGGGTCGTGCTGGGGCTAGTGTTTCAGGATTTAGGGCAGAGCAATGGTGTTCAGGCAGTGTAGGGGGCTTTGCTGGAGGTGGTGTTTCAGGGTTTAGGGCAGTGGTGTTCAGGCAGTGTAGGGGGTCTTGCTGGGGTTGATGTTTCAGGGTTTAGGGCAGTGCAGTGGTGTTCGGGCAGTGTAGGGGTCGTGCTGGGGGTGGTGTTTCAGGGTTTAGGGCAGTGCAGTGGTGTTCCGGCAGTGTAGGAGGTCAAGCAGGGGGTGGTGTTTCAGGGTTTAGGGCAGTGCAGTGGTGTTCGGGCAGTGTAGGGGGTCGTGCTGGGGGTGGTGTTTCAGGGTTTGGGGCAGTGCAGTGGTGTTCGGGCAGTGTAGGGTGTCGTGCTGAGGGGTGGTGTTTCAGGGTTTAGGGCAGTGCAGTGGTGTTCGGTCAGTGTAGGGGGTCGTGCAGGGGGTGGTGTTTCAGGGTTTAGGGCAGTGCAGTGGTGTTTGGGCAGTGTAGGGGGTCGTGCTGGGGCTGGTGTTTCAGGGTTTAGGGCAGTGCAGTGGTGTTCGGGCAGTGTAGGGGGTCGTGCAGGGGTGGTGTTTCAGGGTTTAGGGCAGTGCAGTGGTGTTCGGGCAGTGTTAGGGGGTCGTGCTGGGGCTGGTGTTTCAGGGTTTAGGGCAGTGCAGTGGTGTTCGGGCAGTGTAGGGGTCTTGCTGGGGGTTGTGTTTCAGGGTTTAGGGCAGTGGTGTTCGGGCAGTGTAGGGGGTCTTGCTGGGGGTGATGTTTCAGGGTTTAGTGCAGTGCAGTGGTGTTCGGGCAGTGTAGGGGGTCTTGCTGGGCGTAGTGTTTCAGGGTTTAGGGCAGTGCAGTGGTGTTCGGGCAGTGTAGGGGGTCGTGCTGGGGATGGTGTTTCAGGGTTTAGGGCAGTGCAGTAGTGTTCGGGCAGTGTAGGGGGTCGTGCAGGGGGTGGTGTTTCAGGGTTTAGGGCAGTGCAGTGGTGTTTGGGCAGTGTAGGGGGTCGTGCTGGGGGTGGTGTTTCAGGGTTTAGGGCAGTGCAGTGGTGTTCGGGCAGTGTAGGGGGTCGTGCTGGGGGTGGTGATTCAGGGTTTAGGGCAGTGGTGTTCGGGCAGTGTAGGGGGTCTTGCTGGGGGTGATGTTTCAGGGTTTAGGGCAGTGCAGTGGTGTTCGGGCAGTGTAGGAGGTCTTGCTGGGGGTAGTGTTTCAGGGTTTAGGGCAGTGCAGTGGTGTTCGGGCAGTGTAGGGGGCGTGCTGGGGGTGGTGTTTCAGGGTTTAGGGCAGTGCAGTGGTGTTCGGGCAGTGTAGGGGGTCGTGCAGGGGTGGTGTTTCAGGGTTTAGGGCAGTGCAGTGGTGTTCTGGGCAGTGTAGGGGGTCGTGCTAGGGTTGGTGTTTCAGGGTTTAGGGCAGTGCAGTGGTGTTCGGGCAGTGTAGGGGTCGTGCAGGGGCTGGTGTTTCAGGGTTTAGGGCAGTGCAGTGGTGTTCGGGCAGTGTAGGGGGTCGTGCTGGGGGTAGTGTTTTAGGGTTTAGGGTAGTGCAGTGGTGCTTGTGTAGTGTAGGGGGTCGTGCTGGGGGTAGTGTTTTAGGGTTTAGGGTAGTGCAGTGGTGTTCAGTGTAGTGTACTGGGGTCATGTTTTAGGGTTAGTGCAGTGGTGTTTGGGTAGTGTAGGGGGTCGTGCTGGGGTAGTGTTTTAGGGTTTAAGGTAGTGCAGTGGTGTTTGTGTAGTGTAGGGGTCGTGCTAGGTGTAGTGTTTTAGGGTTTAGGGTAGTGCAGTGGTGCTTGTGTAGTGTAGGGGGTCGTGCTGGGGGTAGTGTTTTAGGGTTTAGGGTAGTGCAGTGGTGTTTGTGTAGTGTAGGGGGTCATGTTTTAGGGTAGTGCAGTGGTGTTTGGGCAGTGTAGGGGTCGTGCTGGGGGTAGTGTTTTAGGATTTAGGTTAGTGCAGTGGTGTTGGGGTAGTGTTTTAGGGTTTAGGGTAGTGCAGTGGTGTTTGTGTAGTGTAGGGGGTCATGCTGGGGGTAGTGTTTAGGTTTAGGGTAGTGCAGTGGTGCTTGTGTAGTGTAGGGGGTCGTGCTGGGGGTAGTGTTTTAGGGTTTAGGGTAGTGCAGTGGTGTTTTTGTAGTGTAGGGGGTCATGTTTTAAGATGCAACGCTCCAATACCTGACCAGTCTGCACTACATAAAACTGCAAAAACTAAAAATAAAAAGTGTTTTGCACACTTTTGTCATTGGGCTATATGTGGGCTACATCTGGGTAATATTTGTGCTACATTTGGGCTCTTTTTTCACTGGTGGCCATCTTGGAAGACTTCTTTGTTATGAAGTTTCCTAATTTCCTCATTTACTGCAGTCTCCTCAGTAGGAAATGCTTTCAGTTTTTTACTTTGATTCCATCAAGAAGGCATTCAGATGTGTCACACATTTGCCATAAATTCAGAATGTTAGCACTCTAGTTGTTCATTAGATCACTGTAGTAAAGCTACTGCTCACCAAGGAGTTAACTGGAAGTCTACTGCTGGTATTGAAAGTGATTGTTTCAGTCTGCATGTCAGAATTTTCTAATGAAATAGAAGAGGATTTGAGATCTCACTTAAAACATGCACTAAATTTTCTTTTTGCAGCACTAACCATAATTTCTATGGCAAAATGAACCCCTCATTTTGTTCCTTTTTAAATTAAATGTTTTAAGTGTTACCAGTTTATTCCAATCAAGATGGCTTCAGGTGTGCCATACTTTTGTCATAAGTAAGGCTGTTAGCACTCTAGTTGTTCTTTAGAACACTCTGGGAAGCTGCAGTAGAACACAAAGGCATCAACTGACAGGCTGCTCCTGTTGAAATATAACAGGAAGATATTTGAGATCTCACTTAAAACATGTCCTAATTTTTCTTTCTACAGCACTAACCATAATTTCTATGGCAAAATGAACCCCCTCATTTTGTTCCTTTTTAAATTAAATGTTTTAAGTGTTACCAGTTTATTCCAATCAAGATGGCTTCAGGTGTGCCATACTTTTGTCATAAGTAAGACTGTTAGCGCTCTAGTTGTTCTTTAGAACACTCTGGGAAGCTGCAGTAGAACACAAAGGCATCAACTGACAGGCTGCTCCTGTTGAAATATAACAGGAAGATATTTGAGATCACACTTGAAACATGTCCTAATTTTTCTTTCCAGAGCACTAACCATAATTTCTATGACAAGATGAACCCCATCATTTTGTTCCTTTTTAAATTAAATGTTTTAAGTGTTACCAGTTTATTCCAATCAAGATGGCTTCAGGTGTGCCATACTTTTGTCATAAGTAAGGCTGTTAGCACTCTAGTTGTTCTTTAGAACACTCTGGGAAGCTGCAGTAGAACACAAAGGAATCAACTGACAGTCTCTGCCCTTGTTGGATGTACATGTTTTACTGAGAATGTCAGACTTCATTCTCACATGACTGAGAAAGATAATGTGAATTTACAGAAAATATGCTCTCATTTTAGCTTCTGGAGCACCTTCCAAAACTCTATGGGACAAGCATGTGAAAATAGTTTTCTCTCAAACATGATTCATGATATCCCAGCAGAAGGTTTTTCACAGGGTAAAATCACCTTAGAACACACCACAATTCCTGAAATTAGTATGGTACCATCAACAAATGAATTCTAATGTAACTAAAGTCTGTTATCACCCTTTATAGTTCTCCTTTTGGTAACCCTCAAAATCTTCGATTCACTACAATGCATTTCAATAGGGTACTATCATTTATATTGGTCCCAAGATGGCTGCCAGCAATTCCAGGATGAAGTGCTGACAGCCAATCAGATCTCACGATGACATGTGTGGTTAGGCTCCGCCCAGATATATATGTGTTTTTACTTTTGATTTTCTCAGCAACTACTGAACGGATTTACACCATTTAACAAAAAGGGTTCTTTCTGAACCAAGAACTACCTCTTTGCCAAATTTGGTGTAATTCCGTTCAGCAGTTCGGGCTGTAGCCGTGTCTAAAGTTTCCTATGGGAAAATGAATGGGGAAAACACGCTTTGGGACCCCCTTTTTCTCGGCCCCCGCTTGACGAATCACCCTGAGACTTTCAGGGTAGGAGCGGACCGGAGCGGGCCATAAAGTTTGAAAATTTCGCGAAGATTCGTCAACCGACGCAAGAGTTATTTCAAATAGAATGTCGCGGATTTCCTATGGAAAATAGGTCCTAACTATAACTATCTACTGGCGACCGCCAGTAGATAATATATATATCTCTATATATATATATATATATCTCTATATATATATATATCTCTATATATATATATATCTCTATATATATATATTCTCTATATATATATATCTCTATATATATATATCTCATATATATATATATCTCTATATATATATATCTCTATATATATATATACTCATATATATATATATATATATATATATATATATATCTATATATATCTATATATATATATATATCTATATATATATATATCTATATATATATATATCTATATATATATATATATCTATATATATATATATACTATATATATATATATCATATATATATATATATATATATATATATATATATATATATATATATACTATATATATATCTATATATATATATATATCTATATATATATATATATATATCTATATATATATATATCTATATATATATATATATCTCTATATATATATATATATATATATCTCTATATATATATATATATATCTATATATATATATATATATATATATATATATATATATATATATATATATATATATATATATATCTATATATATATATATATATATCTCTATATATATATATCTCTCTATATATATATCTCTATATATATATATTCTCTATATATATATATATATATCTCTCTATATATATATATATATATCTCTATATATATATATATATATATCTCTATATATATATATATATATATCTCTATATATATATATATCTCTATATATATATCTCTATATATATATATATATATATTCTATATATATCTCTATATATATATATATATATATATATCTATATATATATATATATATATATATATTCTATATATATATATATATATATATATCTATATATATATATATATATATATATATATATATATATATATATATATATATATACATATATATATATATATATATATATATATATATATATATATATATATATATATATATATATATATATATATATATATATATATATATATATATATATATATATATATATATATATATATATATATATATATATATATATATATATATATTATATATATATATATATATATATATATATATATATATATATCTCTATATATATATATATATATATATATATATATATCTATATATATATATATATATATATATATATTCTATATATATATATATATATATATATATATATATATATATATATATATATATATATATCTCTATATATATATATTCACTGAAAAAACCATAGGTTTTAGGGACAGTTATAGTTAGTTGGACATTGCACTCGTACAAAACCCGTGAAATTCCCCCGTTATAGTTAGTTCAGCTAACTATAACTCGCGCCCCCGCAATGCACTGCTGATGACGTCACATATTACATCACTCATGACATGGTCAGTGACATCACTGATGACATCACTGATGACATCTCAAGTGACATCACTGATGACATCATCCAGTGACTGTGTGTTTCTGTAAAGTTTAAATATGTTTAATATATATAGGGAAAGGCGTATTGAAGAATGAGTGGGTGTATAAGTGTCTGAATGGATGATTTAGTACGTGCGTGACTGACTCTACAAGTGAGTGATTAAACGTATCTTACTGAATGCATGGGTTAGTGACTAAACTGTGTGAATGTCTGTATCCGTCTGTTGGTGTGTAAGTGGATGCATGGATTTGCGAATAGCTACATGAGTGTCTATATGGGTTATTGATTGGTTCTATGAGTATCTGTATGGGTGCCTGAGTGTTTGTGTGGATGGGGTGTGTGCGACTGTGCATAGATGTGTGAGTGGGTGATTCACTGGGTGGATGGTTTCAAGAGTGCATCTGTGATAGACTGTATGGGTGGGTAAGTGTGTGTAAGAGTGTGTTAGTGAGTGAATGTATGTCCCAGTGGTACATGTGTGAGTAACTACATATGTGAAAGGCAGTATATATGTGTATTGGAGTATATAAATAGCTATAAGCGAGAGTGAGTGATTGTGATAGTGGCTGTATGGATGAGTGTGTGCTTGTATCAGTGATTGTATAAGAGCGTAACAATGTGCTAGTATTTGTATGATTAAGTGAGCTGGTGTGTGTATAACTGTTTAGGTGAGTAAATGGCAGTGTGTTTAATTATTTGCATGACTGACTAGGTGTGTGAGTACCTCTATGGATGAGTGGCGGTGTTTGAGTGTCTATATAGGAGTAAGAGTGCATATGATAGTCCTGTACTGAGTGACCATAAGTATGAGTGACTGTACGGGTGAGTGAGTGGATGTGTGTGTGTAGACCTAAGAATCAGTGAGTGGGTATGTAGTTATTGGTGTTGGAGTGTCTATGGTTTTGCGAATGGCACTCTGTAATTTAGATTGGGTGTATCAAAGGTTATATTAGGGTGTGAGGAGCTGCATCAGATTATCACGTGGATGATGTCATCAGTGATGTCATTTGAGATGTCATCAGTGATGTCATCAGTGATGTCACTGACCATGTCATGAGTGATGTAATATGTGACGTCATCAGCAGTGCATTGCGTGGGCGCGAGTTATAGTTAGCTGAACTAACTATAACGGGGGAATTTCACGGGTTTTGTACGAGTGCAATGTCCAACTAACTATAACTGTCCCTAAAACCTATGGTTTTTTCAGTGAATTTCAAAGGTTTTTTAAATGCTAATTTCTAACTCTAACGTGTCTGAAACCTATGGTTTTTTCAGTGAATTTCAAAGGTTTTTAAAATGCTAATTTGTAACTATAACGTGCCTGAAACCTACGGTTTTTTCAGTGAATTTCAAAGGTTTTTTAAATGACAATTTTTAAATGTATTAATTTTTATATTAATTTTTTTCATACTGATTTACTACATTTTTAGAAACAATTTCTTTTACATATTTTATTTTGTAAATTACATTGTAATTACATTATACATTACATTACAAAAATACTTTCTCAGAATGAATTACTTTAGTTTAAATACTTTGCACATAGGCAATAGACTTTTAAGTACAGTAGTTACAGTTGTTGCAATGGGCAACACATTTTCAAACACAATGCAACATTCAGCTCAATGTGAATTTCTAGTTAAATGCAATTAGTTACTTTATGGATTACTTTTCTAACCACAGGACTGGATCCTAGATTCAGTCCTGGTACATCTCCTGTAAACAGTTGAGTAAAAGCGTTTTGGTTACAGTCGTGATTTTTAAGGAATATTATTGTATTTTAAAAGTTGACACTTAGAAACTTTTTCTCATAGAATCACCAATGTTATCCTATGGAAGGAAATTCACTTAGCAGGTAAAAACTGTTATCGTTACTTTTTCTTACTCAGTGTTGGATCCTGGATCCAGCACTGGTGCATCTCCTGTAAACAGTTGAAAGAATGCGTTTAAGTCATACAGGCGATTTTTAAGGAATATTTGTAGTTTGTGAAAATCGACACTTTGAAACTTTTCTGCTGAAAACCAGACAATGGATTCCTATGGAAGAAAATATAAGTTACTGGTAAGTACGGTTAAAATTACTTTTCAGGACCAGTACTGGGCTGAAAGATACAGCACTGAGGTCTCTCCTTATAACAGGTGAGTAAATCGGAATTTGTATTTCGGCTGATTTTAGAGGAATATTTGTATGTTTCAAAAATCAACACTTAGAAACTTTTTCAGCAAAAAGCAGGCAATGATATCCTATGGAAGGAAATTCAAGTTACTGGTAAGTACGGTTAAAATTACTTTTGAGGATCAGTACTGGGCTGAAAGATGCAGCACTGAGGTCTCTCCTGATAACAGATGAGTAAATCGGAATTCGTATTTCGGCTGATTTTAGATGAATATTTTAAAGTTCCAAAACTCCACACTTAGAAGAATTTCCAAGTGAAACCAGTCAATGTTAGCCTATGGAAGGAAATTCAAGTTACCGGTAAGTACGGTTAAAATTACTTTTCAGGACCAGTACTGGGCTGAAAGATACAGCACTGAGGTCTCTCCTGATAACAGGTGAGTAAATCGGAATTCGTATTTCGGCTGATTTTAGATGAATATTTTAAAGTTCCAAAACTCCACACTTAGAAGAATTTCCAAGTGAAACCAGTCAATGATAGCCTATGGAAGGAAATTCAAGTTACTGGTAAGTACGGTTAAAATTACTTTTGAGGATCAGTACTGGGCTGAAAGATGCAGCACTGAGGTCTCTCCTGATAACAGGTGAGTAAATCGGAATTCGTATTTCGGCTGATTGTAGAGGAATATTTTAAAGTTCCAAGACTCCACACTTAGAAGAATTTCCAAGTGAAACCAGTCAATGTTAGCCTATGGAAGGAAATTCAAGTTACCGGTAAGTACGGTTAAAATTACTTTTGAGGATCAGTACTGGGCTGAAAGATGCAGCACTGAGGTCTCTCCTGATAACAGGTGAGTAAATCGGAATTCGGATTTCGGCTGATTTTAGAGGAATATTTGTATGTTTCAAAAATCAACACTTAGAAACTTTTTCAGCAAAAAGCAGGCAATGATATCCTATGGAAGGAAATTCAAGTTACTGGTAAGTACGGTTAAAATTACTTTTGAGGATCAGTACTGGGCTGAAAGATGCAGCACTGAGGTCTCTCCTGATAACAGGTGAGTAAATCGGAATTCGTATTTCGGCTGATTGTAGAGGAATATTTTAAAGTTCCAAGACTCCACACTTAGAAGAATTTCCAAGTGAAACCAGTCAATGTTAGCCTATGAAGGAAATTCAAGTTACCGGTAAGTACGGTTAAAATTACTTTTGAGGATCAGTACTGGGCTGAAAGATGCAGCACTGAGGTCTCTCCTGATAACAGGTGAGTAAATCGGAATTCGTATTTCGGCTGATTTTAGAGGAATATTTGTATAGTTCCAAAACTCAACACTTAGAAGACATTTTCAAGCGAAAAGCAGGCAATGTTATCCTATGGAAGGAAATTCAAGTTACTGGTAAGTACGGTTAAAATTACTTTTGAGGATCAGTACTGGGCTGAAAGATGCAGCACTGAGGTCTCTCCTGATAACAGGTGAGTAAATCGGAATTCGTATTTCGGCTGATTGTAGAGGAATATTTTAAAGTTCCAAGACTCCACACTTAGAAGAATTTCCAAGTGAAACCAGTCAATGTTAGCCTATGAAGGAAATTCAAGTTACTGGTAAGTACGGTTAAAATTACTTTTGAGGATCAGTACTGGGCTAAAAGATGCAGCACTGAGGTCTCTCCTGATAACAGATGAGTAAATCGGAATTCGTATTTCGGCTGATTTTAGATGAATATTTTAAAGTTCCAAAACTCCACACTTAGAAGAATTTCCAAGTGAAACCAGTCAATGTTAGCCTATGGAAGGAAATTCAAGTTACTGGTAAGTACGGTTAAAATTACTTTTCAGGACCAGTACTGGGCTGAAAGATGCAGCACTGAGGTCTCTCCTGATAACAGGTGAGTAAATCGGAATTCGTATTTCGGCTGATTTTAGATGAATATTTTAAAGTTCCATAACTCAACACTTAGAAGAATTTCCAAGTGAAACCAGTCAATGTTATCCTATGGAAGGAAATTCAAGTTACTGGTAAGTACGGTTAAAATTACTTTTGAGGATCAGTACTGGGCTGAAAGATGCAGCACTGAGGTCTCTCCTGATAACAGGTGAGTAAATCGGAATTCGTATTTCGGCTGATTGTAGAGGAATATTTTAAAGTTCCAAGACTCCACACTTAGAAGAATTTCCAAGTGAAACCAGTCAATGTTAGCCTATGGAAGGAAATTCAAGTTACTGGTAAGTACGGTTAAAATTACTTTTGAGGATCAGTACTGGGCTGAAAGATGCAGCACTGAGGTCTCTCCTGATAACAGGTGAGTAAATCGGAATTCGGATTTCGGCTGATTTTAGAGGAATATTTGTATGTTTCAAAATCAACACTTAGAAACTTTTTCAGCAAAAAGCAGGCAATGATATCCTATGGA
>CAWUFW010006469.1:22500-92500 GCA_963921515.1 Calotriton arnoldi
TTTAGGGTTTAGGGTAGTGCAGTGGTGTTTGTGTAGTGTAGGGGGTCATGCTGGGGGTAGATTTAGGGTTTAGGGTAGTGCAGTGGGGTTTGGGTAGTGTAGGGAGTCGTGCTGGGGGAGTGTTTTAGGGTTTAGGGTAGTACAGTGGTGTTTAGGTAGTGTAGGGGGTCGTGCTGGGGTTAGTGTTTTAGGGTTTTAGGTTTAGGGTAGTGCAGTGGTGTTTGGGTAGTGTAGGGGATACTGCTGGGGGTAGTGTTTTAGGGTTTAGGGTAGTGCAATGGTGTTTGGGTAGCGTAGGGGTACTGCTGGGGGTAGTGTTTTATGGTTTAGGGTAGTGCAGTGGTGTTTGGGTAGTGTAGGGGTTCGTGCTGGGGTAGTTTTTTAGGGTTTAGGGTAGTGCAGTGGTGTTTGTGTAGTGTAGGAGGTCGTGTTTTAGGGTTTAGGGTAGTGCAGTGGTCTTTGGGTAGTGTAGGGAGTCGTGCGGGGTATTGTTTTAGAGTTTAGGGTAGTGCAGTGGTCTTTGGGTAGTGTAGGGGTTGTGCGGGGGTAGTGTTTTAGGGATTAGGGTAGTGCATTGGTATTTGGGTAGTGTAGGGGGTCATGCGGGGGTAGTGTTTTAGGGTTTAGGGCAGTGCAGTGGTGTTTAGGTAGTGTAGGGTGTCGTGCTGGGGGAGTGTTTTAGGGTTTAGGGCAGTGCAGTGGTGTTCGGGTAGTGTAGGGGGTCGTGCTAGGGGGAGTGTTTTAGGGTTTAGGGCAGTGCAGTCATGTTCGGGTAGTGTAGGGGGTCGTTCTGGGAGGAGTATTTTAGGGTTTAGGGTAGTGCAGTGGTGTTCGGGTAGTGTAGGGGGTCATGCTGGGGGTTGAGTTCTAGGGTTTAGGGCAGTGCAGTGATGTTCAGGCAGTGTAGGGGGTCGTGCTGGGGGTGGTGTTTTAGGGTTTAGGGCAGTGCAGTGGTGTTCGGACAGTGTAGGGGGTCGTGCTGGGGGTGGTGTTTCAGGGTTTAGGGCAGTGCAGTGGTGTTTGGGCAGTGTAAGGGGTCGTGCAGGGGGTGGTGTTTCAGGGTTTAGGGCAGTGCAGTGGTGTTTGGGCAGTGTAGGGGGTCATGCGGGGGTAGTGTTTTAGGGTTTAGGGCAGTGCAGTGGTGTTTAGGCAGTGTAGGGTGTCGTGCTGGGGGTAGTGTTTCAGGGTTTAGGGCAGTGCAGTGGTGTTCGGGTAGTGTAGGGGGTCGTGCTGGGGGAGTGTTTCAGGGTTTAGGGCAGTGCAGTCATGTTCGGGTAGTGTAGGGGGTCGTTCTGGGAGTGAGTATTTTAGGGTTTAGGGTAGTGCAGTGGTGTTCGGGCAGTGTAGGCGGTCATGCTGGGGGTAGAGTTCTAGGGTTTAGGGCAGTGCAGTGATGTTCAGGCAGTGTAGGGGGTCGTGCTGGGGTGGTGTTTTAGGGTTTAGGCAGTGCAGTGGTGTTCGGACAGTGTAGGGGTCGTGCAGGGGTGGTGTTTCAGGGTTTAGGCAGCAGTGGTGTTCGGGCAGTGTAGGGGGTCATGCTGGGGGTGGTGTTTCAGGGTTTAGGGCAGTGCAGTGGTGTTCGGGCAGTGAAGGGGGTCGTGCTGGGGGTGGTGTTTCAGGGTTTAGGGCAGTGCAGTGGTGTTCCGGCAGTGTAGGGGGTCCTGCTGGGGTGGTGTTTCAGGGTTTAGGCAGTGCAGTGGTGTTCAGGCAGTGTAGGGTGTCGTGCTGAGGGGTGGTGTTTCAGGGTTTAGGCAGTGCAGTAGTGTTTGGGCAGTGTAGGGGGTCGTGCTGGGGGGAGTGTTTTAGGGTTTAGGGCAGTGCAGTCGTGTTCGGGTAGTGTAGGGGGTCGTGCTGGGGGAGTATTTTAGGGTTTAGGGTAGTGCAGTGGTGTTTGGGTAGTGTAGGGGTCATGCTGGGGGTAGTGTTCTAGGGTTTAGGGCAGTGCAGTGGTGTTCGGGCAGTGTAGGGGGTCGTGCTGGGGGTGGTGTTTTAGGGTTTAGGGCAGTGCAGTGGTGTTCGGGCAGTGTAGGGGGTCGTCTTGGGTGTGGTGTTTCAGGGTTTAGGGCAGTGCAGTGGTGTTCGGGCAGTGTAGGGGGTCGTGCAGGGGGTGGTGTTTCAGGGTTTAGGGCAGTGCAGTGGTGTTCGGGCAGTGTAGGGGTCGTGCAGGGGTGGTGTTTCAGGGTTTAGGGCAGTGGTGTTCGGGCAGTGTAGGGGGTCATGCTGGGGGTGGTGTTTCAGTGTTTAGGGCAGTGCAGTGGTGTCTCGAGCAGTGAAGGGGGTCATGCTGGGGGTGGTGTTTCAGGGTTTAGGGCAGTGCAGTGGTGTTCGGGCAGTGTAGGGGGCGGTGCAGGGGTGGTGTTTCAGGGTTTAGGGCTGTGCAGTGGTGTTCGGGCAGTGTAGGGGGTGGTGCAGGTGGTGGTGTTTCAGGGTTTAGGGCAGTGCAGTGGTGTTCGGGCAGTGTAGGGGGTCGTGCAGGGGGTGGTGTTTCAGGGTTTAGGGCAGTGCAGTGGTGTTCGGGCAGTGTAGGGGTCGTGCAGGGGGTGGTGTTTCAGGGTTTAGGGCAGTGCAGTGGTGTTCGGGCAGTGTAGGGGGTCGTGCTGGGGGTGGTGTTTCAGGTTTAGGGCAGTGCAGTGGTGTTCTGGGCAGTGTAGGGGGTCGTGCTGGGGCTGGTGTTTCAGGGTTTAGGGCAGTGCAGTGGTGTTCGGGCAGTGTAGGGGTCGTGCTGGGGCTGGTGTTTCAGGGTTTAGGGCAGTGCAGTGGTGTTCGGGCAGTGTAGGGGGTCGTGCTGGGGCTGGTGTTTCAGGGTTTAGGGCAGTGCAGTGGTGTTCGGGCAGTGTAGGGGGTCTTGCTGGGGCTGGTGTTTCAGAGCCTAGGGCAGTGCAGTGGTGTTCGGGCAGTGTAGGGGGTCTTGCTGGGGCTGGTGTTTCAGGGTTTAGGTCAGTGCAGTGGTGTTCGGGAGGTGTAGGGGGTCGTGCTGGGGGTGGTGTTTCAGGGTTTAGGGCAGTGCAGTGGTGTTCGGGCAGTGTAGGGAGTCGTGCTGGGGCTAGTGTTTCAGTGTTTAGGGCAGAGCACTGGTGTTCGGGAAGTGTAGGGGGTCTTGCTGGGGGTGGTGTTTCAGGGTTTAGGGCGGTGCAGTGGTGTTCGGTGCAGTGTAGGGGGTCGTGCTGGGGGTGGTGTTTCAGGGTTTTGGGCAGAGCAGTGGTGTTCGGGCAGTGTAGGGGTCGTGCTGGGGGTGGTGTTTCAGGGTTTAGAGCAGTGCAGTGGTGTTCGGGCAGTGTAGGGGTCTTGCTGGGGGTGGTGTTTCAGGATTTAGGGCAGTGCAGTGGTGTTCGGGCAGTGTAGGGGGTCTTGCTGGGGGTGGTGTTTCAGGGTTTAGGGCAGTGGTGTTTGGGCAGTGTAGGGGTCTTGCTGGGGGTAGTGTTTCAGGGTTTAGGGCGGTGCAGTGGTGTTCGTGCAGTGTAGGGGGTCGTGCTGGGGGTGGTGTTTTAGGGTTTAGGGCAGTGCAGTAGTGTTCGGGCAGTGTAGGATGTCGTGCAGGGGGTGGTGTTTCAGGGTTTAGGCAGTGCAGTGGTGTTCTGGCAGTGTAGGGGGTCATGCTGGGGGTGGGGTTTCAGGGTTTAGGGCAGTACAGTGGTGTTCGGGCAGTGTAGGGGGTCGTGCAGGGGGTGGTGTTTCAGGGTAGTGCAGTGGTGTTCGGGCAGTGTAGGGGGTCGTGCTGGGGCTGGTGTTTCAGGGTTTAGGGCAGTGCAGTGGTGTTCGGGCAGTGTAGGGGGTCTTGCTGGGGGTGATGTTTCAGGGTTTAGGGCAGTGGTGTTCGGGCAGTGTAGGGGGTCTTGCTGGGGGTGATGTTTCAGGGTTTAGGGCAGTGCAGTGGTGTTCGGGCAGTGTAGGGGGTCTTGCTGGGGGTAGTGTTTCAGGGTTTAGGGCAGTGCAGTGGTGTTCGTGCAGTATAGGGGGTCGTGCTGGGGATGGTGTTTCTGGGTTTAGGGCAGTGCAGTAGTGTTCGAGCAGTGTAGGGGGTTGTGCAGGGGGTGGTGTTTCTGGGTTTAGGGCAGTGCAGTGGTGTTCGGGCAGTGTAGGGGGTCGCGCTGGGGGTGGTGTTTCAGGGTTTAGGGCAGTGCAGTGGTGTTCGGGCAGTGTAGGGGGTCATGCACGGGGTGGTGTTTCAGGGTTTAGGGCAGTGCAGTGGTGTTCGGGCAGTGTAGGGTGTTGTGCTGGGGCTGGTGTTTCAGGGTTCAGGGCAGTGCAGTGGTCTTCGGGCAGTGTAGGGGGTCGTGCTGGGGCTGGTGTTTCAGGGTTTAGGGCAGTGCAGTGGTGCTCGGGCAGTGTAGGGGGTCGTGCTGGGGGTGATGTTTCAGGGTTTAGGGTAGTGCAGTGGTGTTTGGGCAGTGTAGGGGGTCATGCAGGGGCTGGTGTTTCAAGGTTTAGGGCAGTGCAGTGGTGTTCGGGCAGTGTAGGGGGTCATGCTGGGGGTAGTGTTTCAGGGTTTAGGGCAGTACAGTGGTGTTCGGGCAGTGTAGGGGGTCGTGCTGGGGGTGGTGTTTCAGGGTTTAGGTCAGTGGTGTTCGGGCAGTGTAGGGGGTCTTGCTGGGGGTGATGTTTCAGGGTTTAGGGCAGTGCAGTGGTGTTCGGGCAGTGTAGGGGGTCTTGCTGGGGGTAGTGTTTCAGGCTTTAGGGCAGTGCAGTGGTGTTCGGGCAGTGTAGGGGTCATGCTGGGGGTGGTGTTTCAGGGTTTAGGGCAGTGCAGTGGTGTTAGGTCAGTGTAGGGGGTCGTCCTGGGGGTAGTGTTTTAGGGTTTAGGGTAGTGCAGTGGTGCTTGTGTAGTGTAGGGGGTCTTGCTGGGGGTAGTGTTTTAGGGTTTAGGGTAGTGCAGTGGTGTTTGTGTAGTGTAGGGGGTCATGTTTTAGGGTAGTGCAGTGGTGTCTGGGTAGTGTAGGGGGTCGTGCTGGTGGTAGTGTTTTAGGATTTAGGTTAGTGCAGTGGTGTTTGGGTAGTGTAGGGGGTCGTGCTGGGGGTAGTGTTTTAGGGTTTAGGATAGTGCAGTGGTGCTTGTGTAGTGTAGGGGGTCGTGCTGGGGGTAGTGTTTTAGGGTTTAAGGTAGTGCAGTGGTGTTTTTGTAGTGTAGGGGGGTCATGTTTTAAGATGCAATGCTCCAATACCTGACCAGTCTGCACTACATAAAACTGCAAAAAACTCAAAATAAAAAGTGTTTTGCACACTTTTGTCATTGGGCTATATGTGGGCTACATCTGGGTAATATTTGTGCTACATTTGGGCTCTTTTTTCACTGGTGGCCATCTTGGAAGACTTCTTTGTTATGAAGTTTCCTAATTTCTTCATTTACTGCAGTCTTCTCAGTAGGAAATGCTTTCAGTTTTTTACTTTGATTCCATCAAGAAGGCATTCAGATGTGTCTCACATCTGCCATAAATTCAGAATGTTAGCACTCTAGTTGCTCATTAGATCACTGAAGTAAAGCTACTGCTCACCAGGGAGTTAACTGGTAGTCTGCTGCTGGTATTGAAAGTGATTGTTTCAGTCTGCATGCCAGAATTTTCTAATGAAATAGAAGAGGATATGAGATCTCACTTAAAACATGCCCTAATTTTTCTTTCTGCAGCACTAACCATAATTTCTATTTCAAAAAGAACCCCTCATTTTGTTCCTTTTTAAATTAAATGTTTTAAGTGTTACCGGTTTATTCCAATCAAGATGGCTTCAGGTGTGCCATACTTTTGTCATAAGTAAGGCTGTTAGCGCTCTAGTTGTTCTTTAGAACACTCTGGGAAGCTGCAGTAGAACACAAAGGCATCAACTGGCAGGCTGCTCCTGTTGAAATATAACAGGAAGATATTTGAGATCACAATTGAAACATGTCCTAATTTTTCTTTCTACAGCACTAACCATAATTTCTATGACAAAATGAAGCCCATCATTTTGTTCCTTTTTAAATTAAATTGTTTAAGTGTTACCAGTTTATTCCAATCAAGATGGCTTCAGGTGTGCCATACTTTTGTCATAAGTAAGGCTGTTAGCACTCTAGTTGTTCTTTAGAACACTCTGGGAAGCTGCAGTAGAACACAAAGGAATCAACTGACAGTCTCTGCCCTTGTTGGATGTACATGTTTTACTGAGAATGTCAGACTTCATTCTCACATGAGTGAGAAAGATAATGTGAATTTACAGAAAATATGCTCTCATTTTAGCTTCTGGAGCACCTTCCAAACCGCCAGTAGATAATATATCTATATATCTATATATCTATATATCTATATATCTATATATCTATATATCTATATATATATATCTATATCTATATATCTATAATGTGTGTGTATATATATGTATGTGTATATTATCTACTGGCGGACCGCCATCGGATTCGCATTAGGTAGATATGGTTCGGTTAGCAAAGGGTACCTTTCTCATTTCACTCTTGTCTTTTCACTCACAGGGAGCTTTGGTAAGTTTGGCAGTTTCTCACTATTTTCGAGTAGTGTCACCGTCAACTTTATTTTTTCACCGTTAATATCTGGTGGTTTCTCTTGTAATAACATGCAGACTGCATCTTGATCTCATGATGAATACACAACTCAAGAGGCATGTATTTTTAGGATCCTCCCGGAATGTATGGGTCTATCCCTCAGTATTCTAAATGTTTTTATTTGCATTGACAAGTTGATTATCCAAAGAGATGTAAACCTGATATATTTGTTTATAGATATCCTCTGAAGAAGGGTGTGGATTACACCCGAAATGCATTGGGATCTTGGAATAAACATCAGTTTACTGTCTATGAATTGAATAAACGGACATTTGAAATTCACATTGCTTTGGATTTTTGATAAACAAAAGGACGAAAGAAGTTTCACCATCAAGACGGCTCTGGTTGATGCTTTCTGGATGATTATGGTTTCTTAGGAACGTTGTCATAACGTGAACAATATTGTTTTCTTCAGTTTATAATGTTCTAAATGATTGTCACACGTTGTTCATGCACACCCGCAATAGGGGTGTTCTCAGGTAGTGCACATCCTGTCTAGAACATTACGCTCTAGTCCGTATCTTCTATCAGAATTGGTGGTAGGATGGAACCACTTCAGGTTGTGCACACCAAGTTAGAAAACTTTTTGCACATAGATTATATAGTGAGTACTGGTTTACTGGAGTGCGCATGAGCTGTGATTTGCACAATTTTAACTTTCTAAAGGTGGCATTTTCAAAATTGTAATAAAAAAACAGACCTTACCATTAGAGTTTTTCATTACAATTCCAAAGACACCAGACGTGAAGTAGCTACCTGCTCCCCATTGGAAATTACATCCTATTAAATGTAATAAGAAATCCCCAATGTTATCCAGTGGGAAGGGTAGGCCTAACTGTAGTAAAAAACGAATTTAGGAGTTTTTCACTACCAGAACATGTAAAACTAAAAGGTAAATATCCAATCTTTCCATTACAAGGCACCCTGCCCTATGGGCTACCTAGGGCCTACATGAGGGGTGACATTCATGCAATAAAAGGGGAGTTTAGGGCTTGGCAAGGGGGTTTAAATGGCAATTCGACATGGCAGTTTAAAAATGAATTTAGGATGCATTGGCAGGCCTGAGACATGTTTTAAGGTGCTACGTAAGTTAGTAGCACAATATGTGCTGCTGGCCCACTGGTAGTTTCAAATTTAGATGCCCTGGGCATATGGTATACCACTCTATAAGGGACTTATAAGTAAATGAAATATGGCAATGGGATGTAAACCAATTTGCTGATGTTTTGGAGGAGTGAGCACAAGCACTTTGCACTGGTTTGCAGTGGTAACGTGCACAGAGTCATAAGGCCAACAAAACTAAGTGCAGCAAAATGGAGGAGGAGAGGCAAAAGGTTTGGGGGAAGACCACCTGAAGGCTGACCGGTCCAACAGAGGGTATGCAGCAATAATAAACCTTTGTATAAAAGGCCAATGGCATCTAACCAAACACATAGTCAAGGCAGTCTTTTTAATCCGCAACCAATTACCCTTGACAGGAACAAACGCAGCTGTTTCATCACATGCAACAGTATATGTGTGAAAGTTTCCAAGGCAGCAGTAGATCATGAGCCAGAGGCAAACAGAGTTACTCGGAGTGTGTGCCCTCAATCACAAGACAACCTTTGGGGGTAGATTACAGTTTTTTCTAGACCAGTGGAAGGAAATACCCTCAGATTAATGGGTACAGTCCACCTGTAAACAATGGATATTGTGTAGATTTGAGTATTAAGCAGCAATGATGGTATAATAGGCTACATAAAACGCTCAAAGAATCCCATTGCTACCAGTGACTGTGGATGCACTATGCACTTCACTCGCCCCCAGATCTTCAGTAATGATCTGAGAGTTAACCAAGTATGAAGCCATCGCTGCATTCAGACACGTAAAATCACACCCACTTTTCCAAATTTTGTACTTGTCTTGTATGTCCATGGGGTACTTGCTCTTAAATCTGATATTCTTGTGATTGAACACAATTGCACCAGATTGGCGAATGGACGTAATGAGTCCAGTTAAGTCAAAATCAGCTTTATTCGATTATATATAATCTCAAAAGCACACATAATTATATACATCTATCGTCAAATTCATTATATCCTAAAACCACAGTTTAAAAATACATAAAAACATGAAAATTTAAGAATATAAAACACCATAATATCAGACAAGGAGGAAAATCCAAATATATGGCACATAGCTAATCGTATTCATACACCAATTTATCATACAAGGTAAGAGTATTCCTTACTTTTATAGCACCACTAATAAAAAGAGAGCATGGCGGATGTAATCGGTCTCAAGACTGCTTAAATACTTAATAGGCTTCCTGATGCATTGTAAAATTCCTCAATAGGTCAGGGCGTAAAACACTTTTCCTGATTTGGCAATAAAAACCACAACATAATATAAAATGCGTTGAAGATTGGACTGACACAGGTAATGAGTCCAAAAGTGAGTGATGCATATGATGGTCGTAGGTATATATATATCTGTGTAGTTTAGACAGGTGATGTTCTAGGACGAGTATAGGAGGTGGTGGGGACTTTGTAATACAGAGGGCTGGGTGGGACCCTTCAACCATATCAATGATCTAGTATGGTTTGGTATTATTGATTCAATTGTTTTTATGGTTTTGTAAAGTGCTGTGCATCTCCTCATGGATGATCGTGAAAAATGTACAAGTAGAATCCTTTTGTGGTACTTAGAAAGCATCTGAGCCCAGAGGGTATTTGCAAACTGAGTAGCATACATCCTACATTTCTATTACAAGTGTTTCTACTAGAGAAGTGGGCACACACTTGTCTACAGTGGTAAGGTTAATATTCTGTATGGACGAGCTAGAACTTCCTGATGAGAAACTCCTCATTACACGACGTGCAAGGTCCGTTCTGGCATTTTGAAAATAATGCAGGCCTCTAAATAGCCTGGGCTTTTTTTTCAGAGGATTTTGAGAAATTGTGCATCTGCATGCCATAAAGTATGATTAATGGACACTTTGGGATGCTGAAACATTTTGCGATTGATGCTCTGTCATTTGTGCCAAATCACATGATGTGTACATGAGCCTGAGACCTTCCGCTGAAGGTAAACTTAAAAGAGAAACAGGTGAGACTTTTCGGGACTTTGAGTTCTCCTTTCAAAATTAAGTCTAGCTGGTCGAATAATATAATGTGAAATATTTTTAAGGCGTGCTCACCAGGGGACAAGAATTAAAACTCACCGTTTGTAAGCGGTCTTATTTAGCAGTCATGTAAGAACAGGGCAGTGGGGCACAAGCCGTCAGCAGAGAAATCATGACTGAACTAGTGACAGAAAACTCTTTAAGGAACACACTGATCTGTACATCAATGGCAGTTTGTCTTTGCCTAAGCACAATGTAAAAAAGCCTTTAATGTTTTCAGTGTTAAGGTTTGTTGCACAGATCACGTAGTGCCAAAACGATCCTTTAATGTACTTCCACCGAAGCTTTTATTGATACATCGATTAAACTATTGCATGCACACCGGGGGAATAACACCAATAAACCAGGCAAGGCTCCTTTTGGAAATAATTTCTCATTGATGGGTGTCTCGACATGATCCAGCATAGACCTCAATCACTAGGTTCCCCGATGCCGTTTTGCCAACCCTCCTATGCCCCCTATGCACAACCAACCCCCGCCAAAGGCCAGTCAACATGGCAGTCACAAGGAACCCAACCACTGCTCGAGTTTGCAACCCTTGGTTACATCGTAAATCCTAACGCTATCGTGGAACGTGAACGTTGGGGTAAGGGTGGGCTGGGAGGGTTCCGGGGTACCCGGATATGTTTGTGCACAGCTTTCCTCACAAATATTTTTTTCTGCAACCGGACTTCAATACAATCCCTGTGGGGCAAGTACTGCCAAGTCGCTAGTACACACTCGCCAGGTGCACCTTGCGGTTTTCGACAACAAATAGTCCTGCTCTTTGCCTGATAAAGTGTTCTGTGAGTTAAGAGTCCTTGGGGCACAAGATCAAAACATGAATAATTCAATGAAAGTGAATCCTTGTAAGAAGAGGAAAAGGACATGTGAAGCTTTTTTACTGACACCAGACAACAAAGGCAATGGGTATCCTGTGATGAGCATCGATGAAACTGTTAATGTGTACAGTAAAAGGGTCATTGTATATAAATGAAAAATGCAGATGGGACCTTTAAAATATTTCAGAGTGTGTGTGTTCCGCACTAGACTCCCTGGTTTCATCCAAAATATGTTTGTACGCTATGTTTGAAACCATTGAAAGTTGATTTCTTTTGACTGCAGCTGTGAGAACCAGTCGAACACTGTCTAGCTTAATATTCATATAGTGGGACAAAGGTGGTGAGATGCGCTCCGTTATTCGTCCTATCATCTTTGTATATATGTTTCTTCAATTTCACTTTGTGAAGGCTTGCATACTTGTAAGCGCTCCGCCCAATTGCGCCGCATTATAAAGCCAAAACACGAAGGAATCACCTGATTCACCTCTAAGTTGCACTGCCAAATGTATCCAATGAATCAAATTCATTCATTACTCCTTGTTTTATCCATTTTTCCTTTTCCATATAATAAGTGTGGGGATACAAGTGTATTTCAAGAGTTTTTGGTATTTGTTGGTAACATAGAGATAAAATGAAAATTCGAAGAGCAATACCTATTTACGGGCTGTCGAGTTAATGTTTCACTAGACAGATGGGCAATGTTGAGGTAAAGTAGTGATTAAATGGAGGTTAATTTTTTTAAAGTACTAACTTAGATAAAGGAAAAATATATGCAGCAACATTTTATAGCTTTCAATCATTGTACAGATTTGAAATGTAAACGAGTTGGTTTTTGTTGGAATTGTATGATGTGTGAATAATTGAACTGATGGTTTAAATGTATATTTTTTCGTAGATACCCCTGATGAAGGGTCGAATTCCCGAAATGCATTGGGTGTTTTTATTAAAATCGTGACGTGGAACATTTGAGTCCCTGCGTGTTTGTGAGAAGTCGTGAAATGATTAAGCAAATGTGTAAAATGGATTGAACAAACCAAAGGAATAAAGGAAATATGGAAAAGGATAAAACAAGGAGTAATTAATGAATTTGATTCATTGGATACATTTGGCAGTGCAACTTAGAGGTGAATCAGGTGATTCCTTCGTGTTTTAGCTTAATATTCAGCCATACGGATGCCTCGTTTCTGAACTGATTCTGCGTATATACTTTTATGTTTCTATATGCATTCGTCCTTTGTTCACCGTTCTTTTATCTCAAACGTCTTTTTTCTATCTTACTTGTGCAGTGACTGCGTATTACAGAACCTTTTTTCTTGCCATGAATCCGTCTATCGGCTCCAGTTTTGGGTAGCGGGGTTTTGGAATGAAGACACTTCTCCAGGACGCGCACGAGAGGCTTATGGGCTTCAATCAGGGCTTATGTCCAAGCCTTGTTAGCATCGGAAGTGCAAGCCTGGCTGGTGGGCGCTCTGTGCATTGTAGATAAAAGAAGCGCTCGTTAATCATTCACAGCCTTCTAAACACTGTCCCTGCTTCTCCAATATTTAGAAGGGTTTCCAAAACACTGCACTTGAATTCATGTGCACAAGAGCAACTCATATTTCCCATTTAGGGACTCCCTGTCCTGCCTTTCCCTGCCCAAGGGCTGTATAAATTGCCTGGCTTGAGCTAGCTACTTTAGGCGCACCACAGGAAACGTCCGTATCACAGCTTTACACAGAAAAGGGAATATGCTGGTACACTTAATTTTTTTAATGTGTTTTGAAGACTGAGACTTGTTGCCAAACTAACATCAAGGGAGCAGTATGTGTAAAGAAAAGATGTATGTGCTGGAGAAGGAGTGGTATCTGATGCTGTCATGTCGGCTAAGCCTGCCTCCCCTCTGGAATGAGGAAAGGGAGGGCTGCAGTCAATGTGGCCATCTCCGGAGCATGCATAGTCATCAAGTAAGCTGAAAAGCATAGTCTCTGCATGGTTTTCAATGCCTAGCCTCACTACTCAGTGAATCCCCAAAATGATGTAAGTTACCCAAATCACAGGCGAAAGCACGATGGATTTACACAGCGTTCGTGAATTGAGTGCAGAGCTCCTAGTCCAGATATCCTCAACCACTTCAGTTTGTCCGACAAAGGCAACTCAGTTAAAATATTCAATCCTTAAAACTTTATCACGTTATTATACAATATCACATACATTTGAAACATAATATAATTTTTATACCATCCTAAAGCTTCATCCTATTCCTTAATGTAGTGTACAACTTGTAAGAGTTGGATTTTCATCCAGGGTTTTGCAGCACTAAATCTATTACCAATGAATTAATGCCATATCAATTAGCCACAGATATAGTTAGTCATTCTTTTTAAACCTAATAAGGCATTAGCCCCTGGGTAATTATGGGTAAGCGTTTCTTTCCCTAGTACTTAAAGGCATTTCTAGTCTGCACATATTATTTGTTTCATTCATGTACACTGGATATTTCAGAAGTAGTTATACAGTTCCGTCTTTCGGATTCTTTCATCAACAAGACAAATTTACATAATTTATGCCAGCCATCTTCCAGCAATAGTATTACATTTCAGCTGCCTTAGGTGAAACATGACATTTCTTCCTCTGTCCTTTCCTTTCTCAAAGGGAAGCTGTAAGCAAATGAAAGAAGAAAGGCACAAGAATGCACCATTATTTGAGGACATTTAGCTCTGTCATTTTTTCTGAGAGTCCTTTCTCTCATACTAAGCGCTACAACCAAGTTCCTAGAATGTATAGCTATCAGTGAAGTTGGAAACCTATGGCTGATAGTCTTTGCCTTGAGCTTTGTTGAAAGGCCTGTCCTGTTCACAATGTCAATCGCGAGAGAACAGTCAACAAAACGCGCTAATAAATATTGATGAAGCAGCCTAATATACAGAGCGACCAGATGTTTAGTCTGCTGTTGAATGTCCCCTTCTGAAATCCTCCATGAGCCTTGATTCTCTGAGTGTTTGTGTGCTCATGATAAGCAGCAAGTAAATAGGGTTTTCACCCCCAAAAAATTATATAACCAACATTAACCGCATGAACGAACAGTACAAACTGTCTTGTAGTATTTAAAACAAGCATTTGCATTGCAATAGGTCTCGCATTTATGAGAGTTTGAGCTATTGGCAATGCAATAGCTTAAATTCTTGCAAATGCAAGACCTATTACATTGCAAATCACTAGGGCCCATGTGGCGCTTTCACATTCATGGCGGCCGTGCCCCTTTTTTTTAGACAAGCCACGTCTAAAGAAAGGGGCGTGGCCGATATTAAAGTGAAACCGCGGCATGGGGCGCTTTGACAAAAAAAGCATCCGTTTGTCAAGTTGACAAACGTGTGTTTTGTTTGTGTGTAAAAGCGCCCATGCCGCACTTTCACTTTAATTGCGTCTGCGCACCTTTCTTTAGACGCGGCTTGTCTAAAAGGAGCGCGGCCTCCATGAATGTGAAAGTGCCACATAGGTGCTAGTAAACAAACAAAATAAAATAAGTACGCATGGCCACTATACTTAAAGCAGACCGCGCTGCTAAAATAAATAAAGAAAGAAACGCGGCCGCTATAGTTAAAGTGGACCGCCATTAGTAATTAAAATAAAAGCGGGCGGTGTGCTGCAATGTAGTGGGTGGTATAGGGGCAAATCATTAAACAAAACAGTCAAGATAAAGTAGACCATGTAACAAGACAAGTAAAAGGTCCAGTCGTTATGGGAGGTAACTAATGCAGACAAGGAGGTACCAAGGAGGGACTAACAAGCCTAATAACGACTCGGAAGACAGCATTTACGAAGGACAATGACACAAGCTAATTAAAAATATGGGCGGAGAGTGGGTGGGGCTTCAAAGCCATAGTACAATACTGCATGCCTCGCAGCAGTGCATGCTCTGCCCAGGCTCGACCTAAAAATGGAATGTGGTGTCGCCAACTGTGGCCGTTGACATGGTTAGTTACACTTTCTCTAGAACACTTCCCCATCCTGCATCATTAAAAAGTATTATTGCCTTGCAAACAGCTTAAAAATAGAAGCAAAATGTTGAATTATCGGCACAGCTTCAAACTGTTTCCGTGGGATTTCAGGCACGTGTGAGAAAGGGATGAGATATGGCAGAGAAACTGGTTATCTCACAAAGGCAACTGATTAGACATGGCTACCGCTTTTCAGTGGGTACGTCAGTGGTTAGAAAAAGTGTGCAATGGATGATCTAGCTAGTCACGAGTAAACTATACCATTAGTGTAAACTGAAGGAAAATAGCATTTTCCGTGAGTTTTAAAATCAAAACATTTAAAGAATGATTTATTTGATCAACTTTTTATGGATTACTGATTTATTTTATTTATTCGTTTTGCTATTTCAGACTAGTTGTTTTTGATCAATTTTATTAACACAATATTTTCTATTGGGTTAATGTTAACATTGAACCACGCCCATGCCTATTAGTAGTGCAGCAAGCGCATACAAAAACTTCTACAGCACTATACATCAAGGCAATCACTCTATCGGATTGGAGTGAATTTTGTGCCCTCTATTTCAAGATGTCAGGGTCATATCCCTTAGTCAGCACTGAAGTACCTCTCAATTTCTTAGTGATCTATGAAATTAGGGGCATAACACTTCAATTCACCCTAGAGGGTTTAACTTGAAGAAAATATTTGAAACTCCCATATGTCTCTGTAGCGCCATCTTTTTGAGAGTTAGAATTTACATTTGTTGTGTTTGGCCGTAACTGGTGGGCAAGTGAGCAATCATGTACTCCTAATCATTCCCTTTTATGAAACCCCAAATTCCCATGTGCTTTATGGTCATTGTAAGTATTAATGTGGTAAATATTTCCTCAGAATTTTCTTCAGTGCAACTCATGACGTACATGTTCTGGTTTGGCGCTTTTCAAAGGAGTGTAACCATGCTGGTTTGTCAGTTTAAGATGCATTGTAGTGCTTCCATACCTGTGTTGTGAAGTAACATCTCCCTGGTATTTAGGTCTGGCTTGACAGCAAAGCCTTGTGGGAGAAGTTTAAGCTCAATACCGGATGACTGGTGCAAACCAATGATAATGGTCTGTGCCGAAAAAATATTTCAGATGCCATCGTTCTGTTCTGACTATTACGAAACATTACAATAAAGGCAAAAAGCTGACATATTTATTGTGAAAAGCATTTGATAAAATCAATAGCCATTTATGGGTGGATGGT
This sequence comes from Calotriton arnoldi, assembly GCA_963921515.1. Lineage (NCBI taxonomy): Eukaryota > Metazoa > Chordata > Amphibia > Caudata > Salamandridae > Calotriton > Calotriton arnoldi. The sequence goes on from CAWUFW010006469.1 coordinate 38,234, forward strand.
TTTAACTCTGTATTAAAACCTACAGATATGTATTTTGTTACAAGGTGTATGAAAGATTACCTTTGCAGGTAAGTCTTTAGTGAACATGTCTGAAAAACCCTATGGATATAAGATTTGCGCTGTAATCATTCTTGCTAGAATCTCTTCGGCAGGCCTGACAGGCTTACTTGTCTCACAGGATCTAGTAATAAACATTAAATAATACATATATCCACAATTAAACATATATTTTATAGATACATGGAGTGCCTTGCGGTTAGCCTTCTTCTGCTATTGATCTGTCTGAGTGTCATTTACACTCTTTTTCCCTCCATGATGGCGTACCACATAGGGATATTGGTTCAGTCTACATCATTCATTGGCTCTTTTGTCCTGTGAATGACTTCATTTTCTGATCATGTATGCACATTCACCTGAAAATGAGTCGGATGCCCCTAGGGTGGATGGGAAGTCTGTCCCAATTCTTTTATACGCCGATGATGCGGTTTTACTCTCTCGTACCCCTATGGGGCTACAGCGTTTTATTGATAATTTTACTGTTTTTATTACTAAAAGAAAACTTTTAATTAACAAATCAAAAACTTTTGTTATGGCTTGCGGTAGGAACCCTATAACATCTAGCTCTTATTTTATTGAAGGTTCTAAGGTCCAGATAGTTAAGACATTTTGTTACCTGGGTATTACTTTTGCAGGGAATAGGTCATGGGCCCAGGAACAGGATAACGCCTGTTCTAAGATGCTTAGAAATATAAATGGTATTTTTAGATTTGCGGCTAAATTGGGAAATCGACGCATTAAAGACATGTTGACAATCTATGAGATACGATGCATTACCGCAGCTCTTTATGGGGCAGGTGTTTGGGGTCATTTTCAAGGTAATATATTACAACAAACTGAAAATTCGTTTTTAAAACGCTTACTTTGTGCCCCCTCATCTGCCTCTACGGAATTGCTCCACCGTGAGGTGGGCATTAGATATATTTCAGATCTGGCTTCAACACGACCCCTTTTATTATGGAAATCTATATGGTCAAAAGAGGAAACATTATTTACTCAATCTATCATACGGGACTGCCTCAAATTGGAGAATTGTTTAAAAATACCCTGGCTTAATTATATTATTTATTGGTTTAAATCTTTATTCAATTGTGACATCAGAACGGATCCTGAGTGTACTCTTTCTGTTGCTAGAGCTGAGATAAAACTAACCATGTTAGCAAATAAAATAGAGGCTCGTTCATGTGTTATCAAGAATCAATCAACTTTCCTCTTTTATTCGCAATTGGATCTTAAACAGGGTTTTCAAAGTTATTTATCAGCAGTGACTAGAGTTTCACATCGATTTGTGCTGACACGCTTAAGATTGGGTATCGCACATCATCTTGTTAATTTCCCAATTATGAAACAGTGTTCTGTTCATGTATGCCCATGTGATGGAGTCTCAAGACAAAGCTGCTGCCATATGTTATTATTCTGTCTATTTTATTCCCATCTTAGGAGATTTTATTTAAAACCTTTTTTTCTATATTACAATATAAGATCCACTACAGATGCCTTGAACCTGCTTTTTAGATTGGATGACCCACGATTATGCTTTTATTTAGCTACATTTCTTCTGAAATCTATTAGTGTTAGGAAATCTATGATTATTGATATCTGATTGTGTGTTTTAAGGGTATTATGAATGAATTTATTTATATGTAATTATATGCATTTGCACTTTTGAATTGGGATAATATATGATCCAGTAAATGTTTGGACCTTCATGTGAATTATGCACTTGCACTTTGTATCTGTATTAACATGTTTACGCACCTTGATGTATTCGCTTTTTATCCCACTGTTTTATATTTTTTTCTGATTTTTCTATAGATCGAGCTTTTTATGTCTGTATTGCTTATATGGTTGATTTATTTAACCGAATAAAAGCTCTAAAATCGAATCGAAATAGAGTGTACTTCGGTGTCAGGGCTGGTTAACCGGTCCTTTAGTTTTTAATCTCTCCTTTTATAGTTCCTTTTTCATTTCTATGCTTCTCTTTTTATTTTTCTTAAGAGGATACTGGAAGCTCTTAAGGTAGAAGTAACCAGTCGCTTGGTTGCTGCTCATTTCATCTGCAGTGCATTGCACCTCAAGCAGCCACTTCCTCTAAACTAGGAGACCATTACGGAACGCTGCTGTCCATAGTGTATCATTGTTTTACCATTCCAAGATTGCCAACACCTTAGTTGTAAATGTGATGGCCATGCTGGAACTTTAAAACGATAATAGATTATTTACAATACCTCTGCAAGAGGCAGACCCTCTAGTATGTTTAGTTTCATTGTTGCAAGCATATGCCTGCCGTGTTTAGATAACATGTTTTTTTGTCTGCTTGTATTCTTTTAATTTACCTGGTATAAACTGTTGAGTTTGTGTGTTTTATTGTGGTTGTATCGGAGTGAATGGATGCATGGATGCAAAGCTGAGTGACGGGGGAGTGGGGCGGGCATGTTTGATGATTTGAGTGCCTAAACACACCTGTGGCACAAAATGCACTTTAATTCGTAAGCAAGACCTATTGGTACTGTCAATGCTTGTTAATTAAAATCTTGTTTTCTAAGGCTGGTGGCTCTGCATTAGGGGCTTTTTACCTTGCAGCAGAACTCATTTAAACAGCTACTGCAGCATTATGCTGCATGAATTTTTACATGCTTACAAACTGCCACTGCTACAGTCTTTTTTTTTTTTTTTTTTTTTTATATATAGCTCCAAACAGAGAAAAACCAATATTTGCAATTGTATTGAGGAAAAACTGACAATAATGCGTTCGGATGTGTTAATCTGATCTGCGGAAACCTAACTTTGGAATATAGCGGCTAAACTGAATTATACAGCTACATGATCGGCAATTCAAACCACGGAGAGAAATGGCTGTTAAAGCTAAGATGCACACATGGTAGAGATTGATGCTAGTTTCCGGAAGGTGGACTAGGTCAAAGGCTTAGTGATACAACTATGAACTGCTTGGTCCTTCGTTATCAAATAGCCAAACAACAATTTCAACCAGAGTCAGCCATGCATCTACATCCTTTGCATTACTCAAAGCCTGCTCGTTCAAAATTGTTGGCAGAAAGATTCATCCCTATTACACATCATATGTCAGAAAATATGGTCATCGTAGTTGATGTGCAACAGAATGTCAATTGGGATTCTGGTGTTATCTTTAAACTCCTGAGGGACTGTGGTAGGCATATGTTCTGCAAGTGTGCCCAATGTAGGTCAAGGAGAGTCTGGTTCAGGTCATCAGTATATCCACAGAAGGCTGGGTTTCATACTATGAATCTAAATGGATGTCATTTAGAAAGTCAGTGGTTACTCTGAAAATCTGGCATTGATCTGGCCACCTCGTGCCTACACTGGATATTCTTGTTCTGTTCTGTGTAAAAATGTCTAACCGTGCCTTTCTAATGAATTTGCCAGAGAACATGCACACCGGTTACCATGCTACTGAAGCCCTGGCCATCAGTTACTGTCAATCAGAAGTCTTTCCTAGCAAATAATTTGTCACAGAACGTTTTCTCTTCCATAGTGCTTGCCCCTGAGTTACAAATGCACATAATCTTTGTCTACCAGTTGTGTCACAGGCACAGCACTCCATTACTATGCCCAGAATCCCGATTCTGTGATTTTAGATTATTTTATGGTTACAAATCCAAATTCTGTCCATGTCAGTGGTGTTTGGGTGTACAAAAAGTTTTATTTCGTGAGGCACTTTCACTTTGTTGTTTATGAGAGAGAAATTGAGGACTAAATCACTTGCATACAATGAATTTTCACTTGACTTTCCTCTTTTAAAAAAATAAATACATAAAATGCTACTGTTGGTCTGTATAGGCCCTAAATGTGCATGACTGCTTGTGTTTTCCAGCATTGTAGTGATAATGTCCATCAGTGCCAGTCGGACATGAACATCCTTGGAGCTTGGAAAAGAGGCTACACTGGGAAAAATGTGGTAGTCACCATCTTGGATGACGGCATCGAGAGAAACCATCCTGATTTGATGCAGAACTATGTAAGTGTTTTTTTTTTCATTGTATTTTGAGGTATTTGTACTTCTTTCATAGTCGTACACATCCACTGTGATATATGTTAGCTATTGGAACGTGTTCACGTTTTTTTAACATGATTCACTTGATCAGAAACTCAATTATCAGCACGCGATCACCTGTTGTGAGTTTACTGTACCTTTAATTATTTGCTCTTACTCATGAAAGCCTACATTTTATATTGGCTGAACTTATGCGTATGTTCTCTTCCCTGGTGGATAGGTTCAGTCTGTAGTGGCTAATGTGATCCATGGTTGCTAATTGTAATTGCAGAATTTGAAATAACTCGCTGGGCGAATTTTAGAATTCATTGGATCTCGTATCTGCTTCACTTGCGGTTTAAATAAATAATATACATGCATAGTAACTGGACCATCACATGGCTCTAAATTGGTGCTCCGCTTCCATGTCAGGTAGTGACGTACTATTACCCTGGTGATGCCCGTTCTGGACTCTTTATTGGTTGCTTCAGCTTAAAGTAAAGCTGTGGAGGAATGCTCTGTCATACAGGGATGCCAATCTTCACGAGACAGATAAAAGAACTGTTACTTTCATTTCCATTACAGTTTAATGCGTAAAGCACTGTGGCTATACTCGGTGCTGCTCAAATAAGGCATATTATGGGCATTGTAAAGGATTTTATCATCCGGAATAAATTAGAATCTCCGATGTGGATCCTACTATTTAAGAAGGAGAAAAAGAAAATTGAGTAGGAATTGTTGGTAAATGATCTTCTCATGACCTGAATAGTTCAACTTGTTGATAAGTTTCCTCTGATTCCACTTTAGCTGGATAGGGTTGCTTCACGCTAGCCTCTTCAAGACCGATACCTTGCACCAGTGACTTGTAAGGTGAGCAAACAGTCAACTACATTCAATGCAAGCGTTCCAGTCTAAAGGCAGCTAGGAGGAGCTTTGCTTTAGTGACTATACTTGTAAGGTTGAGGGTGGATTTAGGGTTTTCCAGACGGCGTCAACATTTGGCTTTCCGTATCTACAAGAGCTCCTCTCTGGCTAGGTCCTACTCGGTTCTTTTCGAGATGCCATTTGATCTGGTTTCGGTATGACCAGAAGCTGGAAATAAAAAATACTCTTAAGATTGCCATTAATCAGACTCAAAGCACAGAATGTTTTCCACTCTATTATGCAAATTGGTTTGGCCTCGACGCTTGAAATATATTTATTTGTTTGCCAGTCCAGGTCGTTGTTTGTATGACTTTCTCCTAAGGTAGTGCCTATTAAACATCTCCTCCCTTTTGTTGAAGCTGCCAAACCCTCATTCAATGATTAAGGATTTTGGTGGCACTTTGATCTTGATTTGTCTGCTGAAGTTGTATCTAGGTATGGACTGAATATTTTACTTGAGATTAAAGTAATAACGTGATTGTCAGTTAATGAAAACCATCACAGTAACAGAAAAATGAAAGGGCTAAAAACTAATCTTCTGATAACAGAAAGTAAGAGTTGTTAATCAAGGGTGACAATGTTTTATAAACATGTTGTATGCTGGACCATTACAATTTTTTACAGTAAAATGGAAACTGGGCATGGTGATAAACGTTAGTGATGAATCTGTTCACTACGGAAACTTGCACACATGCCTGAAATAAAAATACTGATTTGGATGTAAGGTACATATAATGCATGTGCATTGTTTAGGTCTGGCGCTAGCCAAGACCCTTTTATTTTACTGAAAATATATGTATAATACACATGCTTATAGGGGCTTTCAGATAGCCCTCGTCATCCATTGGTCTGTCAGTCACATTTTTTTCTGCTCACTCTTCCATGCAGCCTGGGGCAGTGAATCCGCCCACTCTAGTCACTGATTGGCTTCACTGTGAGTTACTGCAGTTTCCCCTTTCACAAGAGCACATCCACACACAAAGTTGTTCCCTTAAATGCCAAGGATGACTATGGTAATGTGGACGCAAGAATTGGCAAAGCCAAAAGACTGCGCAAACACCAGATGTATTGGATTAGCCAATCCATGTTTCATACAGTGTTTAATTCTGGGAGTTGCATTGCTTTCAAGCGCACCACTGATTACCTAGTCACATCGGCACCATCAAGACACCGAATCGATGTCCGTATACAATAACAGATTGATCTCACTCTCATTGTATTGTGAGGAACAGTCTACCTCTGAACCCCTGTTCTGCATGGCTAAATTTAAATTTTGCTTAACATGTTAACCGGTTTCTCTTTTGTACCTCATAGTCCTCATATCATATGTTGTGTTTCAACCCCCGGGTTTTTAAACCTTTTTTACCATACGTAATAATCGGCAAGGACATCACCATCATCAGGGCTTTCCAAATAAAATTCAGTCAAAGAACGCTGTATTGAATTGACTAATCTTTGTTCTTGGGGGAATTGTTACCAGTTTTCACCTCCTTCCAATAAATTTCAGTCAATTCATTTTTGCATTCACAGCGTATATGTCATTGCATTACTTAAATGGAATTCATATGCATGTCTTCACGTCCTTGTACTATTCAGAGACTGAACTGAATGTTTACAGAACATATTCAGCAGCCATGAGACTAAGTCAAGGTAAAACAACTTCAGGAAACTGCAGTATTCTGTCTTTTATGTAAGGAAATATTGATGAGTAAAACCCATTCAGATCTTCAACTTCCTATCAGAAGAACCGTTTAATTTAGAAGATAATTAGGATTTGGTAAATCCCTGTTGAGAACACTTCCTGATCAAGTACTGTATCCCCATAAAACTCTTGTTGACACACTTTATCTGATGACACTATCTGTACCATTTTCTTTGATCAATCACTTCCATCCTGCCCTTCTGGTGGTACTCAGTTTACAACTGATCTCCTCATAGACAATCAGTGCAACCTAGTTATTCACAGGGTTATTTAATTTTACCTAAGCTCTTCTCCTCAGTGGATACCATTCTTCTGTCAAAGGCTCTAATATGGGATGCTGATGTTTTTTTTTTACGCTAATAGTCACATTTTCCACTCCTCAATCCGCAATGCCGCACTCAGGTAACAACTCGGCACTACTAACTCAGCTCAAGTATTGGGAGCATAGGTCTTCTCCCAGATGCAGCCTGATAGAACTGCTAGAGCTTCAAAATTAAGGACTGCTCTGGGCGAGCAGTATGAAAACTGAAAATGTCGATCCTGGTCTCTCGCTGCCCTAGTTTGTCAACTATTGACTCTCCGCTCCCACACATTCATCGCTCCAGCCTGTCCCAGCCCAGCATTCGATAATGTCTTCAGAGATTACCTCAGCCCTACCTGGCAATAGTACATTCTGCATGAAAGCACTCATACATCACTCTCTCTTACAGCAACAAGGAATCCCAAATTGAAAGTATTCCCAATAAGTTCCCTGTTAAATTCTTTACAGAAATCTACCCAGACTGAGCAAAATTCGATTCAGGGTGCCCAATATCCTGAGCCTCCTTCTTCTGAGTTTTTCATTAACCATCGAAAGGTTTGGCCAAAACCTCTGATCATGCAGAAGTGGTAGATCTCACAGCCTGCGAGGACCACTACTGTGAGTGACAGAAGTGGAAAGTGACAAGTGAATTATGACTGGAAGGGGAGAAGGCTGCTGAATGCCAATCTTCTTCCTGGACTCTCTCTACTCCAACCCACAATTTACAGACCCACCCAAACAATAATTTGGAAACAATCTAAAATAACCTGGGCACGAAGACCAGAAAGATGCTATGCAGTTTGGAATTAAAATGGGAAGCACGCAGCCATATCTTTACATTTGATTGAGAAAATTTGTAAAGCGCAGCAGCTACTTCAGTAAAGAAGTGTGCTGGTTCTCATAAGAGGTGGAAAAAGTGGAAAGCATTGGTGCAAAAATGACTCTGCAATCTAGATGGTATTTGAAAAACGAAAGGGTTTGGGCTGTTTCCTAAAGATACTCAAAATGGATTGGGCACGCAGGGAAAGCGGTAGAGAATTCCAAGTGTTGGCAGTAACCACAGCCAGAGAATGACCACCAAATCTTTCTTTTATGTATTTGAGAATTCTTACCAGGAAAGCATGATTAGCTATTAATGCATGTGAAGACTGATAGCATGCAAACAAGGAAGCCATATACGTTTCTTGGCTAGAGTTGTATATGGTTTTGTGACACAGACAAAATGCTTTGCAGTGGCATCTTTTAAAGACTGGGAGCCAATGGAGTTTAGTAAGCTCACTGGAGATGTCCTCCTTAGTCCCAGGATCAACTGTGTTGTGGAGTTTTGAAGCAGCTGTAATCTTTGTAATAATTATTTGGAAAGTCCCACCAACAAAGAGTTGCAGTAGTCCATCATGGACACAATGAGAGCTTGCATCCTGTCTTTTCTTATAGAAGAGGGTAAAAGAGTATTTTCGGGGCGTGGCCACGCAAGATGGCCGATCGGACGTGATCCGAGTCGGCTCCGTCACCACAAGGCTGTCAGGGGCATTTCTAAAGCCCCAATGTAGCCCCATTACTTTCAAATAAACGAAGTTTGCAGCAGTAACATTGGTGCGACTGGTGGAACAGGCAAGGAACTAGCCGTGGCCGCGAAAAAGCACAAAATGCGGAGACGGTCGGCGGGACCCAAGATGGCGGCGTGCGGCTGCTAAAACCGACCTGGAGCCTCCTCACGAGAGTGGAGCGGTGAAGAGAGTGACGGCACTGCGCAACCCCCGGAGCCTCCGCCCGACACAGCAGGGAGCAATCGCGCACATAGTCCCCGTGGATACTCATACCGCAGGGTGGCTCCGCAACGGGGGAAACTGCAGGGAGCATCGAGGAGGTACGGAGGACCGAGTGCTTCCTGGGGGCCAGCGGGGGGCCCCCGATTTGTGTTGTTGGCCTCGATCACCCGCGAGGCAGCCTTGGGGGTCCCAGAGAGCAGTGGAACACGGTTGGGGAGCCCTCACTCGCGAATGCCTGACCCTGACATGGCGGCGTCATTCACTACCGGCGACTTCCATATGCAGAGCATTTAATACAAGCCTGAAAATTGCGGCACCCAGCAAAGACATGAGCACCTAAAGGTAGTGGGGAGCAATGTCCAGAGCGCCTTTAATGGGAAGCTAAGACAACACGAGAATTGCCTGACCCTAAGATGGCTGCCGAAGCCTGATCCTCCATTAGCCCTCCTGCACACCTCAAGGGCGAGAGGTCCAGCTCTTATTATTGATGACAAGGGGGCCCTCTCCACAAGTGAGCTCAGCGGCAAGGGAGTGGAGTACAGGAAAGGTCCGAGAATCTGTGGAAGTTTTGGACTGCAACAGTGACCGCATCTATGCCACCTAAGAAGTCAACCTCTAAGGTGTCTAGTTACTTTACGCCTGCGGAGAAGACACAACCACAGGAGAAAGAGACCTCAGACTCAGCCATGGCCTTGACCAAAGAAGACCTGCTTAGTTCCTTGAAGGATTTTAAGGCTGAACTGCGCTCTGAATAAAAAGGGGACCTCCAAGTCTCCATGGCCCAATTAAAAACTGACCTTTCAGAAAAAATGACTTCCCTACAGCAAGATGTAGACTCCATTGGAACAAGACTGCTGGATACGGAGACTCATACCTAGGAGCTCGATCGGCGTACGAAGGACACAAACGACGAGGTACAACTCCTACACTCGCAACTCCAAGCGGCCCTATTGAAGAATGAAGACCTTGAAAACAGGTCTAGGCGAGAAAATATATGCATTAGGGACCTGGAGGAGGGGGCGGAAGGTCCAGATTTAGAGGCGTTTGTGGAAGGCCTCTTCCACAAACGACTTAAGATCAAAATCGACAGAGCGCACAGGGTGGGCCTTGCAGTGCCGGGGGAAAGACGCCGCACCCGAGATGTCCTTGTTAAGCTTTACTCTTGTAAAGTAAAAGAAGCTATCCTGCAAGAATCCAGAAAGAAAGATTCCATCTCCTTTCAAGGCTATCGCTGTGTACTATTTCAAGATCTGGCGCAGGCGACCCTTCAGAGGAGACAATCCTTTAGACTTCTCACGGAACAACTCTGTAAAGACCAAATCTGATATCGGTGGACGTATCCGTTTGGGCTAGCGTTTGTGTATAAAAATAAACCGCGTCATGTCACAGAGCTCAAAGAAGGCATGGAGCTTGATGCGAAGATGACGGACGATAAGGAAGGCTTAACCGGAACGGACACACACGAAAGGCCCTGAGGCCTACACAAGTACATGGAAGGACTTACATAAAGAACAATAGACAAGGTACAGGAGGCTACCAGTTTGATCTAAACCTAACCTACATCAGCCTGCGGACTGAAGTGGATGCGGGGGAATGAAAAGGCACAGCGACTAAAAGGGACCTACGGAGGCCTGCAAGACGGCGAGAAAAAATAGAAACTTTTACGATACAGCGCTTGGAAATGATGGGTGCCTTACAGTCTGTTAACATAAAGATGGGCTACGACTAAGGACGTCGAGAGACTCAAAAGTTCGAAGGAGGGGACCCTATGTCCCACTCGGCACAGGAGAGGCCAGACATCGAGCTGACGAGGCTTACGCTGCAATTAATATACAGCTACATTGGACACTGAACCAGAGACAGCAAGGTGACAGGTGAGGGCCGAGACCCCGGTTCGACGCTCCTAACAAGAACTGTCGTAACAGCAGGGCACGTAAGGGTCCTGCGACCAAACACTGTTATTCTTCATGGTTTTGTTTTAAAGTCTAGGGGAGGGTGTGGGGGGGAGGGAGGGTTGGTGGAGAAGCAGGGGAGAGGGTGGGAGTGGGCAGTGCTATGCCAGAGGTCGATCTCTGGGGTCGGTGGAGACAAGACTGTGATGAGAGGTAACTGGCAAGGAGGTGGGACACGATATATTCAAGGGGGACACGCAGCGCAGGGGCGGGGATACACATAAAATTATTTCAATCATGACATGGAACGTGAAAGGCCTACACTCGCCGATCAAGCGGCAAAAAATTTGGAAGTATCTGGACGACCACCAATTTGATGTGGTGGCGCTCCAAGAGACACATCTTAAGAGATCGGAAGAGTTTAGGCTTAGGCATAAAAACTACTCACTTATATATAGGTCATCCGCCAAAACGAAACACAATGGGGTGGCATTACTGTTTCACAACAGCACTAAATTTCAGATAGAAGGCATTCGGACGGACAAAGATGGGCGGGTGGTAATGGTGAAAGGGAAGCTTGGGGGTAGGGATGTGACTCTGGTCTCGGCTTCTGTCCCCAATTCCGGGCAAGCGACTTTTGTGAGCTCACTATTGAACATGGTGAGTGATTTTGCAGAGGGACACATAATCATGATGAGGGACTTTAATCTCACCTGGCACCCGACGGATGATAGCTCACAGCCACATAGGTCCGTGGGGGGCAGATTCCCCAAATCCCTGCAACAAGCATTTATTAATCTGGGGTTCTTTGACGCATGGAGATTTCTCAACCCCACCACTAAACATTACACGTACTATTCACATGCCACCAAACATATTCCAGACTGGACTACATCTTTGTCACAAGAATTGCAGGGCTCTCTCCAGGGGGCTAAGATTCTTCCCATCACTATATCTGAACATAGTCCTGTGACGGTTGGCCTAAACTGGGGAAGGAAAGTGCAGGGGTTCTCGAAATTGTATTTTCCCACCTCACTGATGAGAGACAAGTCACTAAGGGACAAACCGTGACTCGCGATTAGAGTGTTTTTTCAAATGAATGACCCGGGTGATAACTCCCCCCAGAACAATTGGGACGCTTTTAAGGGTCATTAGGGGAAAGTGTATGGCGCTGGTATCGGCGCTAAACAAGGAAAGGGCTAAGGAGCGGGAGGGCCTGGAGACAGCCCTGTCACAAGTGGAACAGGAATTTAAGAAGAACCCCACCTGCAGTCTAAAGCGTCAGCTGGGTACTCTCAAAGGGAAACTGGGGGCAATCTATACAAACGGGGCTGAATTCACACTGCTCCGGCTTCGTCGGAGTGCCTAGGCCCAGGGGAATAAGGTGAGCACACACCTGGTGCGACAGCTTAGGGAGAAGAGGACGAGAGAGTATATTGGGGGAATACGCAAAGAGGGGGTGGGGGACTAGAAGTCGACGACAGGGGTAAAGCCTCTGTGTTTGGTGCTTTTTATCAAGATCTCTATAAAGCAATGCCCCCCGACACCGCGGCGCAGAAGGCCTACTTGGACGCCCTCGCCCTTCCTAAGATCCCAGAAACCTGGAGGGAACAATTGGACGCTCCAATCTCTGACGAAGAGGTGCACCTTGCGATCGAGGCGCTTAAACTTCATAAATCCACGGGGACAGACGGACTAATGGCCCTTTTCTATAAAACGTACACCTCCGAACTAGTGCCACATTTGACATCCCTTTTCAACGACATAGCAACGAGACAGGCGATCACCCCCACTATTACAGAAGCGCTCATCACAGTAATCCCAAAGCTGGGGAAGGACCCGCAGCATTGCGCCTCATATAGGCCGATAGCTCTCCTAAATCTAGACGCCAAGCTTTACTCGGCTATCTTAGCGACCTGTTTAGAAAACCTGCTGCCCGACATTATCCACCCGGATCAGTCCGGTTTTATAAAAGGGAGACAGACACATGACAACATCCGCAGGACACTCCACCTTGTCAAAAAAGCTAACGAGTTCAAACTCCCGGCAATAGTGTTGGGCTTAGATGCGGAAAAACCTTTCGACAGGGTGGACTGGCATTTCCTGTTTCACATCCTGGAGAAGTTTGTTTTTGGGGATAGATTTTTACATATGATCAGAGCCAATTATTTAAACCCGCGCTCTAGGGTTCAGGTTAATGGGGTAAGCTCGGTGTTCTTCGAGTTGGGACGGGGAACTCAGCAGGGGTGCCCTCTGTCTCCACTGCTGTTTGCTCTGAGGATCGAGCCGCTGGCGGCCCATCTTAGGGCGAACCCAGACATTCAAGGAATCCGATTTGGGGGTGAGGAACATAAGGTGTCACTGTTCGCAGACGACATTTTGTTATCTCTCACAAATCCTAGATCCTCCCTCCGAGCACTACAGCCGGAACTGAGAGCATTTGAGGACGTGGCGGGCTTTCGGGTTAACCTCTCTAAATCTTCCATACTGAACATTACGTTATCGGAGGTGGAGAAGCGAGCAATACAGGAGGAATCCCCATTTGCATGGGCTAAGCACAGTTTAACGTACCTGGGAATCCAGATTACTCCCTCTATAGAAGGCTTGTTTTGGGCGAACTTCCCACTCTTACTTAGACAGGTAAAACAAGAATTACAGCGCTGGAAACCCCTGTTTATCTCCTGGTTGGGTAGGATCCATGCGGTCAAAATGACCCTTCTCCCTAAGCTGCTCTCTGTTCCAGGCACTCCCAATAGCGGTAGATAAGGATTACATGAAAGAGGTATGATCTATAATACTTCGCTACATTTGGCAGGACGGCAGAGCAAGGTTAACCTTTCATGTATTAAGGAGACCTAGAGCTGAGGGAGGGGTGGCTCTCCCAGACATAGAGCTATACTATAAGGCGGCACAGTTAAGAGTTATCACTGAGTGGTCTATGCAAGCATCAGATGAGCACTGGCTCCACATGGATCGGGCCATCGTGGACAGGACAATATGGGACGTGCTGTGGAAACCCAAAAAGGACAGACCAGCTAATGCATATCTAAGCACCCCTACCAAGACCACGCTTAAGACTTGGGACGAGGTAAATAGGAACCTGGGCTGGACCTCTTTTCCATCCCCTTATACACCTATTCACTTTAATCCGGAATTCCCGCCTGCACTCAAAGAAGGGCCATTTGACGCATAGAGAGAGGGAGGGTGCAGAATGCTCTCCGATCTATTCCACAACTATTACATTCTCACTTTTGAGAATTGTCGAGATTTTGGGGTACCACCCTCAGAGCACTTTCACTATCTGCAACTTAAACATTGGGCGCTTCTCCTGTTGGTCAGGGAGGCGGCGACTAGGGACTTGACCCCGATAGAAACACTGGTACGGAAGGCAAGCTCGACCAAGGGCACAATATCTTTTTTTATACAAACTGCTGGTTTCCACTACGTGTGCGCCGCAACCCCGATACAGAACGACATGGGACCAGGCACTGGGCAGGGAGACAACTGAAGGGGAGTGGAAACACCTATGGTCAGACATTGCTAAATTTAATCACTCGCTTGACTTGAGGGAGGCACATTACAAAATCGTATTCAACTGGTACCTAGTCCCTGCCAAACTTAGAAATATCTTTCCCCTCACCTCAGACCTATGCTGGAGAGGTTGTGGTATCCTTGCGGATTTCCGCCACATTTGGTGGGACTGCCCAACGATCAAACCATTTTGGGAGGAGATCCTGGCCCAAATGAAAAACATGTTCGGGTACCCCGTCCCGAGCTCCATTGATGTGATTCTCCTGGGCCTTAGAGACACCACATTAGAACATTAAACCAAGGTGGATAAAGCAATTATGTCGGCATGCCTGGGAGCAGCGAAAAAGGCGATAGCGGCTATCTGGAAGAAAAAAGAAGTCCCAATCCTGGCGCAATGGCACTCTCGCTTATGGAAAATACTCACAATGGAACGTATGTCGGACATTTTCAGAGACGAATATAAAATTTTTGAATATAAGTGGGGTCCACTGGTGTCATATCTTAGAAAAGGGCTCCCGCTTGCAGTATGTCCACCCACACTGAGAGGGCTACACTTGTTCCAATTTTAGATCTGGCATTGGTGATATCACAGAAGGCGTTTAACGACGACCGGAATGACACTCATCGGACACGAAGGAGAATGAATATACTCCACCAGTCAGCCCTGAGAAGTAGCTAGGGGAGGGGGGATTTGCTCCTCCACCACAGGGAGAGGGAGGAGAGGAGGGGATGGGGTTTGGGGGTTTTAGTTCTTTGTTGTTCTCTTTCTGGTGAATGTCTTGGCATTAAGGGCCAATGTTGAGCTTCAAAGCAATTCATTCCTGTGTGGTAAGACACTGTGAAAGAATTAGTGATGTATCGCTCTCGGAATGTTGAGACGGCTATGAGCCAAGATGATATGGAATTGTTTATATTTAAATGCCAATAAACAGATCTTTGACAAAAAAAGAGTATTTTCCTAATAATACTCACCAGATGGAACCGTGTGGAGCATCTGATCTTTACATGTTACACCAGTTTTGTGTCTAAGTAGCCCCCGGACCGAAAACGACTATTTTCATTATTTTCGCTATTTCAGGATAAAGAGTTCTCCATTATCCAGCCAGACACTTCGAGAAGGAAGTTTATGAAATTTTAAGCTGCAGCAAACTGGTTTTCATCCTATCTTAAAATGAACTGGGTACCATTCATATAGGTATGAAACAGAATACCAAATGGCTCAATCGGAGGGGCCAGAGGTGCCATGTAGAGATTAAAAAGCATAAGACTCAAAAGGGAGCCTTGTGGCACCCCAATGTTTATGAACTTAGGGGAAGACATGTAGTTAGTTGGATAAGGCAACTATTTGAGTCTTAATATGCAGGAAGGTGGAAAACCGCTTGTACACTTTGCCTGATAGCCCGGCCGCCACCAGTTCTGGAGTAGGACGGAGTGGGAGATGGTATCCACTGCCTCTGGCAGAGCTAGCCAAATCAGGGCCGCTACTCCCCCCTATATCCATGATACCCCCGATATCCTCTGTTGCTTAGCCAGGACAGTTACAGTAGAGAAGCCCATATGAAAGCCTGATTGTGCCATGCGAGGAAGCTGGTGAGATTCTAAGTGTTGGGTTAGTTGTTTATAAACCACAGTTTCAGTCAACTTGGCAAACGGGGAGCAGAGAGAGATGGGGCAGACATTACCCATGGCATTAGGGTCGATTGAGGGTTTCTTTAGTAAAGGTGAGTCTATATAGCAGCCTTCCGTTTCTTGGGTACAGTTCTCGATGTAAGAGATGAATTGCACAGAGCAGTCAGACAAGGTAGGCTAGTAGGGCCAACCTTCTTTCTTTGTTGCACAGAACAAATATCCAGAGGGGAGGAAGAAGTTGTAGCTATAAATATATTAGGAACCTGAGATTCTGTAACTGGTGAGACGAAAGACCAAACAATTTTCAATAGGTAGGAGTTTAGAGGGGGAAATGTTGGTAGATGTCTGAGTGAATGCTTTGGCCTATTTAGCAAACTTGTCATGAAAGAAGTCGGACAATTTCTCACGTATATTTTGAGATTGATTAATTTTATTGTGGTCAGCTGAAGGACAAGGCATGCTCTTGTGTAATAGGAAATCTTACCTCTTGGGAAATTTTGAGTTGAGAATGCGCTTCTTTGCATACTTTGCTTTTGTAAACACAAGGAGATGATGGACGGAGCGCTGAAACTTTTCAGACACTCACCCCCAGTCACAGATCTGGGTTGAATCCATCATCGTTCTTTAGCTCACTTTGCCACCCCAGTTCAGACACAGCTATATGCAAATCAGTCTTGACCCTGTGCCTCATGGGAACAGTCCAGCCCGAACTGCCAAGCCATGTCTTCCCTGGACCGGAAACAAGCAGTTACACTTTGCTTTTGTAAACTTAATGTTTTTGTGATAGCTGTTTAACTCTGTGTAACAATTTGTCTGCTAGATTATAGTTCTTTCTCCATCTCCATTCTATTATTTCGCAATCCCTTTTTGTGGTCTTTAGCTGTTCATTAAACCAAGGGGCTTTGGGCTTATATCTTCTAGGTTTAAACTGCCTAAAGGGGATTGTTTTATCAAAAACGGATATAAGCTGACCATTGATTACTGAAGAATTGAGGAATGGATCATCCTCTCTAAGGTTAGGTCAGGTAGAGGTTAGGTATTCACTCATTCTACCCGGTTTCGGTTATTCCAAGATCTTGCCAGAATGATCAGTTTAGTTGTAGGTAGATCAAGACCATGAAGAAGCTGAACCTCAAAGTAGACCAGCTGAGTGGTCCAAGAAAAAGGAGTGCAAATTTTAAGAGACAAGGGAGGAGGGGAACTAAAGATTGTGTCTAGTGTGTGGCCAGCAGCATGAGTGGGTCCTATACTAGGACTCCTAAAGTTCAGAGCTTTACTGAAGTTATAAAAATGTTAAACTTTTCTGTCCACCTGATATTCCAGGTGAATATTGCAGTACCCAGTAGGATCCGCTTGTTCGTATTTTAAAGGCACAAAGCTGCTGATTTAAAAAGGGAGGAGATAAACTCAGATGAGGGCCTTGGGTGTCTGTACAGTAGTACATCTTTAAAAGGGAAGCGTGACAATACTTTAAAAGCAAGGGCTTTGGATTCTGCCCCTGAAGTGGGGAAATGTAGCACAAGCATACCTCAAGCTTTTGTATAAAAATACAAGGGATTCCCGCACCCTATTTGTGTGGCCCATATTGATGTTTTATAAGCTAGCCAGAGGAAACTGCTAATAAAATCTCAGGGTTGGAGCCCTTCTTGAGGCATGTTTCCATGATAAATATAAATATAGTTCACTGATCAATTTGCTTATTCCAGTACAATGTTTCGTAAGCAACCTTGCATTTAAAAGAGCACAACTGAGGGTAGGCAACTTGTCAGTCGACCTGCTAGTTGACTTGTTAGGGCTGGTAATAGTGCCCACTTGAGCAGAAACCTAATGGAAACCTGATCTAACTTTAAAATTAGGTACTGATTAAAAAGATCATTTACATCCGGGTGTGGTACAAAGCAAGGAGGAGAATAGCGTAAGGATCATATGAAATCTGAGCTTACCCTGGCTGATCTCCTGTGGAGTGTCTGGCCCTCAGCCGAGTCCAGCCACAGAAGGGCTTGCCTTTAGCGTGACATCAGCGCATCCGCTGCACTCATCCATGCCTACGTTCCTGCCATCGGTGATGAAAGCTAGACGGAGACGAAGCACGTTGGAGGATACACTGCTCACGATTGCTGCCAAACTACATACTACCTTACAAGTCTTGGGAAAGTAAAAATCCCAACCGGACTTATCAAAAGTAAAGTGTGGAGTGCCCTAAACTCATTTTAAGCAGTGTGAAAGGTAGCCCCAAATAAGAAATGTAAGCTTAGAAACGAGATCCCCTTTAAAAAAACACAACTCAGTAGTGAAAATAAGCATAAGTGCAAGCTCAAAACCAATTAAAATTTAATTTTGATGGAGAAGCCTATGGCCTTGGGGAGTGATAGTGTTTTCTGAGCCCACTTGCTAACCATTGGTCCTCCGACAGACCATTCTATCTGACTGAGAGGTGATGGGAGTTAGCATTTTCATTAACAAAAATTCAATTAACAGTGACCAGGAATCAGTAGCTTTGGTTAACAAAATGTATTGCAAATTCAAATTAAGTTCAAATGCACAACTCACAGCACCATGCTATAAAGATAGAGAATAACAACTGGGAAACCCAACCTCCTTAAACAAGCAAGAAATTGTCTCAGCTGTGCAGAATATCAATAAAAGCAATTGATGCTCAGATAAGTCTCTAGTTTTGTTGTCTAGGCATAGGTAAATCTAAAATCACAGAAATCAAAGTCCAAAAAAAGAGGATGGTTTGGTTAACCTATGGAGTCTCAAAAATCAGGGAGTTACACAAAAGAAATCAGAATAGAGCAAGGAAAGATAGGTTTAGAAGGTGTCCGCATTGCAGAAGCTCGGTCAAGAGTCTTCTATGGGTCAGATGTGTTTGCGTAAGTCACACTTAATAAGGAATCAGGTAGGCATTGAGGTTTAAACCTCACAGGGTCGAGGAAAATGCTCTAAGCATTCAGGATCTGCAAAGAGTGGTTATGAAGGCTCCCAGAGAGAATCTTTCTGGAAAGCGTCCGTCTAGGGCGAAGGGGGCATCTCCGAATCTCCAGCGTAGTGAGCACTAAAGTATAACACACAAAATCCACTAGATAACACCCCCTTTGTACGCATCATCAGGGGTCCATTGTTTTTGTCCGATTCTCATGTTGCAGATTGCAACATCGGCAAGTAATCTCACACTGGACATGGGAACGACACAAGTTTCTCACGTATACATCTGATGGCAACAGTTACTCAATAGGCCTTTCAATTGACGCTCTGGTTCCCAATGTTCCTTCATCAAGGTCTTCTCGGGCTCTTTTCCGTATCTATAGTACAGTAACGTATCTATTCTACAACTAACCATGCATGTGAATACCTGCAAGAAATGTTGAGTTAGCAGAAAAATTAAATCAACTTTAGACAGCATGGTGAAATGTAGGCCTACATAGGACAACATAAACATTAACTCAGTGGTGCACATTTAATTTGTGTGTGCACATTTAAACACAAATGAATATAAGTGTCTAATAGAGGTAGACACAGGCCACTCTGGTTTGGAGGCAAAGCACATTGCCTCATTAGGATTCCGTATGCCCGTCCTGATGAAACACCACAGACTCAATTGAGCCACAAGGCAGAAACATGTGGACAGTAACAGTGTTAATGGGGTACTAATTCCCCTTATCTCCACAGTTGATTTTAATCACCAAGTGTCATGTTTAGCAAATAATCTGTTTTAGGATGCCACATTGGTTTTTAACACACTTATATCATGGATCCATTCTTAATTAGAAGTGCCTCCCTGACTCCAGGTGTAGGACCACGCTCCATCAAACGGAGGTTCTGGAGAGCGAGGATTGTCCTAGGATGAAGCATGACACCTGGTGGTGTGTGAGGACAATCCGTTACATTTTTGGTATGCCCAACACTTGTACTGAGTAGCATTGGGAGGGATACATCACATATCTCTATAAATTGCAAAATTTTCGGGGAGCTTATTCTGCGGACATATGTTGTTGGGAGGCCAGCTCACCCTTGAGACCTTCGAGCCTCTCGTTCCATACCCAGGGTGCCTCCCGAGGGAGTATGTTTATATAATAGATTAAGTTCACATTACATGTAACATTCAGAAATGTCTTTAATCGTTTGTAAGTATGGCTGTGAACTACATTTTAAGTCAAATATATGAAATATTTATGCACACATTACATGATCTTCATGTCGTTTTAAGTAAAATCAAATTCTACATACATGAGGATGGTTTATAGCTAGATTTCAAATCAAAAAATGTTCATGAAATATAGCACACACATTATGAAAATCACATTTCATCTTTATAGTGAGTACATTATCTACTAAATGAAGATAGTTTAATTATCACAATCAGTTATGGGAAAACACATTAATATGAGTAAAGTCTAGAATCCTACAGTGAAGGGATTCTTTAATAATGTCAAGTACAACCCTTACATTAGTTTATTAACCTTACAGGAAACGTGTTAAGTGCACTTTCATACTGTGTGTCTGCTAAGTATTTGTGACCTATTTAGGGTGGGCAACTTTTGCGCTGGACCAGCAGTATCAAACCCTTTCAGGAAAGAGATCAAACGGACGGGGGTCAGCTGTCTCCATTTAAGAGGGTGATGTGTTTTGGAGTGAGCAGCCACTTGCTTCCGTATCTTTTATCCTTTTGTTACCTTTTCCCTATCTCAGAAATAAAGTCACCAATGCTAGATGGTGTGTCGCCCAATTTACTGTACTTCTGCCCTCAAATCTAGTGCACTGCCCTTGGTCTTTCAGAAGTCCTACTAGTACCCAATCAAATTCCAAATTAGGTTGGAGACTCCACTGAGAGCACCACAGCAAGCATGTCTGCAAACTTGCTGTCTCCATCAAAAATAACTGCTACTTCACTTCAATTATATGTACAGCAGATGTAACCTCATTTTTTCCAAGGTAAAGCTAGGCTTATGGACTAAATCGCTGCAGACATACTGTAGGAATTGTGTTGGACTCAGAGCAACATGAGCACAACTGAAGCTTTTTCTCCTGAATTGATGGGAGCTGAAACACACTAGAGGGTTTTAATGAATGCTGTGCCTTATTTTCAAAAGGAGATAACTTGTTTTTTTCCAGTGCATTGTAGAGCCTAATTTAATGGCATCTGATATTGACTGAAATATGTCTCTCCGACCCAGCTAGAGCTACATATTGTGTGAGTTTTGGCATTTGGTTGAAATTTCTTTTCCAGCTTATGATGGCGGTGTGTTGTATCCTTTTAGGGTAACGTTTTGGTGTGAGTTCATACTCCTTTCAAAACAAGCTTAAACATCTACAGCAGATGTCCTGCCTGACACGTTCATCTTCCTGACCCACAGACCCATATTGTTCTGTTTATGGCTAATGTGCGTGCCATTGTTTCCTCAAGTTATCGCATGATGACAGCTGATTTTGCTCCATAACTACTGTTTAGCCGCTATTGCAATAAACCTGACCGCCGGGGTGCCTGTGGTTACAAAATATATTAAAATCTACTAGCCATGTTAAAAGCGTTGCATGCTGCCAAAGCGGTAATCCAAAGCCACACATACCGACATCTGTTGGCACTATATACTTCTTTCAAAGGGGGGAAGCTACTGATTCTAAAAAGAGCTTAAATGCTGCCTTAGACTCTCTATTTGTGTGTGTTCAGCACATAACCTGTGAAATCTAGAAAAAAGTACTGGATTAATTTGCATTTTCATGGTGAGCTGGTTTTATGTAACCAGAATGATCTGGATCAGACTCCATTCTTGTGAGTTGTTCAACTAGTATGACCTACACACCTTGGGGAACAATTAACGGATGCCAGATTCAGGGCAATCCAGGACAACTGAATGGTGTGTAATCCACTCAAAACAGTTGTTAGCTCTCGTTTATGCAGTTTATAGTGGTCTGGTCTACAGAAAGCTTATTTGATGGCTTTCCTTCCTCCTCTTGTGTTTAACCCTACGCTGGAGCACAGTATTTACCATCTTTTTTTAGGCCGAGCCTAGCGCAGTGCGCATGCACTGCTCTAGGAGAGGGCCTCTTGGAATCACTCCAGACTTCCATGAGACTTCTCCGTGTGTGTCGGATTCCTCCCACACATTCCATTGGCATTTGCGTGTGGCTTTCAATAACGAAAGCACGCAAATGGCCAAAGACGGGTGCATGTCCCGCCTTTCCTCTAAACGTTCACTCCCATGGCCTTTGGGTCTCGGGAGCGAGCAGCAGAGCGCAGGCTGGCAGCTGGTCGTGGATCAGGTTACTAATTTATAGCGCGGTCGCTTTCACTTTCGTGGCTGCGCTTGTTTATTTTTTACAAAACGCACACCGTGCTTTATCTTTAACAAGGCGCCTGCTTTAAAAAAAAAATTGTTTACACAGAACGCATACCGCACTGTATGTATAGCACGGGCCCACACACTTTTAACAATGGCACCCGTGGCTCACAGCCCGTCACCCCTGTCCCGCCCCTGGGTGCCGTGCTTAATGTTCGGGCTGGACTGTTCCCATTGGGCGCAGGGTCAGGACTGATTTGCATATGGCTGGGTCCAAACTGGAATGGCATGGTGAGCAAAAAAACGATGGATTTAGGGCCAGATCTCTGTACTGGGGTGAATGTATGACATTGTTCTGCATTCTGTCGATCAATTGTTGTTTTTGCATTTGTCACCCCGAGTGGGACGGGTATGCCCAGACGTGGGTCGCGTGCTCTCCATGCCACTGGAGTCAAGCTATCCTGGCTGATGAGGGCTGAAAGCCCGAAACCGGTCCTAGGATGCTTGTTTCCAGTCCAGGGAGGGCCTGGCAGTTCGGGCTGGACTGTTCCCATTGGGCGCAGGGTCAGGACTGATTTGCATATGGCTGAGTCCAAACTGGAATGGCATGGTGAGCAAAAAAACGATGGATTTAGGACCAGATCTCTGTACTGGGGTGAATGTATGACATTGTTCTGCATTCTGTCCATCAATTGTTTGTGCTTAATGTTACAGCACGGTGCCCGCATATACTTTCACAATGGCAGCACGCCTTTCTTGTTTTACTTTGGTGCTGCTAGAAACATTGCCTCCAGTTGCATCTTGCTGTGTAGAGATGAGCAGGACAGGCTCAGTTAGGGAAGGCCTGCTTCACCTACCCGTGGTGTTTGATTTTCAGGTTGCATTAAAGATTTGTTCTCTGATCATCTTGCTCTGTCATGCAGATGAGACCTATTCCTTTCACACAGAACCTTCAATAGCTAAACGACACCAAGCACACGAGTCTGACTTCAAAGCAAAGGGAACCAGATTTTCCATATACGTCTGTCGGCGCTGCAGGATCATAGTGCGGTGCGTTAATCACTGCAGTGTATTTTTGATGACAGTAACCCAGTCGCGTAATTATGGCAAGGGGGGTGCGCACTTCGATGTAATAGCTCATCCCTGGCTCTGAATGTAGGAGCCGGGGGTGTCTAGTTGTGTAAGTGACAATAATGCGTAATGAGTCTGGTTCTGTTGTAATACGATTGGGCTAGGTTTGCACTATAAAACTGTAAAAAAAAAAAAAAAAGTGACTGTTCATGTGCTATGTTCCATTTGGTGAATTTTGTGGAACCTGGGATTGTGCGACATATAATTAGCTGTTGTGAACACAAAATCCCAGTTACAGCGCCAAGAGTCCATGGAAAGGGCAGGGCTGTACTTAATATATGTGGGAATGTCTAATGGTGCATGTTAGTTTTAGATTGTACTTTTTTTAACAAGTCGAGCATAATTGCTTTTCTTGGTAAACTCTTTTGTTTAGTGACCCAAAATACATTCTGTGCAACTGGGTGGGACAAAGCCCACTTGAAACTGTTAAAGTGCAGTTTACACCAGAGTGGGAAAACAGGCCAGACTGCGACTTCTAGGTTTAACTGCCAGTAGAACTGCGACCCTGGAATGAAATGCTCCCCTTTCTAGGGGAACTCTCACACTTTATAGTCAAAAAAGGTGATATCTATCAACTTCTATTTTACTACTTGTTTCCCTAACAAGCTCTCCCATCTAGGGCAAGTCAAAGGGCAAATATAATCGCCAGATATCGGCATGTACATTATCCCGTCTGCAGGGGAAGACATAGGTGATTCCACTGTTAATGGCGCTATATTTACCTTTGGTGACAGGACAGGGAACCTATTTGCTCAGCTGCTTAGATGACATAGGCCGTGGTATGTGCGATATGAGGTAGGGTAGGGGTTTGGAGAGCGGGGATGAAAGCTCCTTTGTATAATTCAACTACGAACCATGTCACATAATTCCACTGCACATAATTCCACTCCATACCATCTCACATAATTCCACATTATTCCAGACCATGCAACATAATTTCACTCCACATTATTCAACTCCACATAATTTCACTCCAGTCCTCACCACATAATTAGACTTCATATAAATCCACTCCTCGCCACATAGCAACACTCCACATAAATACACTCCATAAAACGCCGCATAATTCCACTCTACACCACATGATTGCAGATCAAAAACAACTTTCCACAACACATAGTTGCACTACACACCACATACATCCAATCCACACCACATAATTGCACATCATGCCAAATAATTCTACTCCACTCATGCCACTTCACACAATACCACTCACATAATTCCACTCCATGACACACAGTATATCACTCCACATAATTCCACTAGACTCAATACCACATAATTACGATGCACATAATTCCCGTACACCATGCCACATAGTTCCACTACACACAACTCCACTCAACGAATGCCACACGATTCCATGAAACACAGTTCCTCGAAATACAATTCCACTCCAATCCACATAATCCTACTCCACACCACATAATTGCCACCACGTAACTCATGTAATCCAAAGTCCTTATGTAACGCAACTGGTTCTTTTGTAAAGCGCTCCGACACCTTCGGGTAATGTTCACGCTATATAAAATCGCATTAAATAAAATAAATAATTTTTTTTTTTAAAAACACACAATTTAATTCAATATGATGCCACATAATATGAGAATATAGCCTTCAATTTCGAGCTGGATTGTTCCCAGGGGGAGAAGGGTGGACTGATTTGCTTATGGCTGGGCTTAAACTGGAATGGCACGGGGAGCAAAACAAAATGGATTTAGGCCCAGATCTCTGTACAGGGGTGAATGTTTGACATTGTTTAGCATTCTGTCCATCAATTGTTGTTTTTGCATAATTACATGGCACTACATACCACACAGTCACTCCGCGTACATCCACATGTATGCAACATAATTACACTTCACATAATTACACTCCGCACCATGCCACATATTTACACACAAATTTACACTACATAAATTTCAACTCCACACCGCATACATCTACTCCATAACACATTATTCCACTCCCCTTCATACCACAGAACTCAACTCCACATAATTCCAACCCACATAATTCCACTCCATACCACATAATTGCACTCCACAAAATTCAACTCTGCTCCATGCCACATAATCCCACTCAAAATAATTCCACTCACCACACAGTTCCACACCACACAATTAAACTCCACATAATTCCACTTCACACAACACAAATCTATACTACACAATTCCACACCACATAATTCCGCCCACCCCATCCAATATAATTCCACCCTACAAAACATAATTCAACCCCACAAAACATAATTCAAATCCATGCCACTCCTCAATACCACTCCGTCATTCCACTCCATGCCACATACTTATATTCCACATACTTATATTCCACATAATTTTACTCTATATTATACAAAATAATTCCACTCCACAAAATTCCACTTAATGCAACAATTACATGCCGTACAATTGCACCCCACAGCACATAATTTCACTCCACACCAAACCATTCCAATCCACAAGAACAAAACGAAATACCAGGGGCAATAGTTTTGAAGGCGAGACCTATTGGCTTTGCCAATCCTCGTTTTTAAAAGGCTATGCCCTGCACCAGGTTACTACTTTTTTTCGTTTGCTTGCAGCACTCCATGGGAGTCGGTGTGTTTTCTTGCTCTCTCCATCTGTGTGCTGCTTCTCTCCTACTTCCTCGGCCTCACTTCGTGTGGCTTGCCTCCTTCAAAACTCATCTGTTGCTTTTCTCTCCCCTCCAGTTCTGCTGTGTGTTTTGTATTTTTATTTAAACATCCTCTACCTTCATCCTTCATTGCTCCCGACACTCATTGACCTTCAATGTCCTCAACTCCACCAAGGCTCCCCTTTCATGCTTTTTCTCTCAATTGGATTGCCTGAAGCTGCAATTGGCTACCGGCCTGCTCCTTTCTTAAAAATAAAACACACACTTTGGTGCACTTTAAAAGAAAAAGAAATACACTGCCAGGATGGGCATCCACCATCTTAAAATGGTAAATTAAAACACAATTAAACTAGGTACAACACGGATATGTATGGAAGTAAATGAGTGGCGACAAATGCAATGCACACATTTGTCGTCATTCTGTGGCCAGTGTAATGTCATGCTTGCTGATGCACATGGCATGGCAATTGACATGACTGGACACTTTTTTGCTGATGCTATCCCGCTACATTGGCAAGCAAACATTTTATTTTTATTTGCAGATGCGGAACACTTATATAAGTATCCATGTGTGGTCTCGCAGATCATAGTTTTACTAAACAGATAGTCTAAAAGATTTTTGTTTTTATTTACAGATCCTCTTTTGTGATTGTGTGGTTGAAAAGACTAGAGAAGAGACTCTAGTCTATTTCAATGAGGGGCAAGGATGTAGTAAAAGCCGCCTGGAGGCTACAGCAATATGTTTTGACTAATTTAATGGAAGTGTGTGGCAGGGGTTGTAGGAGGTGGAAATCTAAGATGCAGAAGAGTATAGTGCCCGATGTTGCAGTGCTGTGTGTGGGGCAGCTTGAGCGGCTGCCTTCCCCTTGAACTGCACCTTGGCCGACAGATTCCTAGCACTTCCTGTGTCTGCTGCACTAAAAGGAGTTAGAGGTGGAATGGACTTACTCCAAAGGAGGTGTGGATGTCATGGGCAGTAGTAAATGCTATTTCAAAAGCAAGATAGAAAGTTGAAATGAGAAACATAGGGACACCATCTGGTTCATACCTCTTGTATTAAGATCACATGAACTAAAGAAAATGTGATTTGTTCTAGCTTATGTAGTACACTTATCTAAAGCCAAGTACCCAAGTGTATCTTACTTGTCTTAAGTTCACCGTTGGATAGGCATTCCAGTCTTCAATCATGTCTGATTCAAAAAGTAAGCAACAGTCTGACTCTGGCGAGTGTAATTTAAAGAAAATTAGTATCAAAACAAAGGGGAAGGAAGATTGAAATAAATGTCAACTAAGCACATCTCACTGAAAAAAGTACAATAAATATTATTGTGAAAGTATATGCACAAAATCTGATGTCAGTAAAACACAGCCCCCCCCCCTTTTTGAAAAGGAGTGTTTTTTTACTCCTCAATTACACCATCTTAGTGGAATCAAATTGAATAATGTTTCTTTTTCTGTGGTATTTAGGAATCTCGAATAAAGTAGCGCCACCTGAATAGGGGCGTCCCCCTGAGCACAACAAGAGTCCACGAGAAGTGGGTGAATATTGAAGAGTCACAAGGTTCAATATATTCAAATCTTTTTACTTCATTTGTGTTGTTCAAATATGATATTTAAATCCTCATATCAAAAGAACATTCAATGGGAAATGGATAGTTTCTCAATCCCAAATATATGGCTGATTAAATCGAAACCCAATGCATTTCGGGCCATATGGCCCTTCGTCAGGGGCAGAAGTTCTGTAAATAACAAGAAAGGATTCCATGAGGCAAACACGCTCTCCGGACAGCAAAATAAACAATATATTACACGACAAAACGTGCCAGTGACTAAAAGACAG
The DNA here is from genome assembly GCA_963921515.1 of Calotriton arnoldi. Lineage (NCBI taxonomy): Eukaryota > Metazoa > Chordata > Amphibia > Caudata > Salamandridae > Calotriton > Calotriton arnoldi. The sequence goes on from CAWUFW010006469.1 coordinate 65,940, forward strand.
TTTGATAATAGCAAATGGATGTGAAGTTGAAGATGTGAGATGAAGATAGAATCCTTGGGGTGCCCAAGTAGTTTACCGGGTGCAAAATAAATGGATCAACAAAGTGCCAAGAAAGAAAAATAAAAGGTGCGGTGAAACGCTAAGATAAGTAATAAACACTTGAAAATGATGAAAGTAACCAGTGAATACCAAAAAAGGATGAATATGGGCAACTACAAAATTACTGGTATTGCATGCAAGAGGTCCACGGCATATATAAAGGCACGCGTAAAACGAGCGTGAGCAAGTGATACCAATAAATACAAAAACGGGACGAATATGGGCAACTAAAAGATTGCTAATGTTGCATGCAAAAAGTCCACAGCATATATAAAGGAACGCATAAAACGAGCGTGGACAAGTGAGTGTCGCAAGCATGCATTAAAAGTAAAAATAACGTGTTCAGAAGAAAACGCGTGAAACAAGCGTGAGCAGATAGGGATAACTTACATGCATTAGGAGTAAAGTCAGCGTGTTCGTGAACAGAATCGATAAAGCCGCGAAAGGAAACCGGAAAGATATACAGACTAAGAGCAAAATAAATGAAGGACTAAACAGCAAAAGATGAACTGAAAAGTATGGCGGCCATCTTAGAGTGGTAAAATACGCCGGTACTGGTGAAAAGCAACATATGATATAGATAAACAATGACAAAAAGCATAAAAAAAGGGGAACATCCAATAGTGAACAGGTAAACAAAATATATGGAGTAGAAGATGCTTAGGTGAAAGATGTCTGAAGACAAAACCATTATTAACAACCACAATAATAATGGCTGAACTTGAAACGAATAGACACAATGAATAAAAAAAAGTGTAGGACAGATGTAAACGAGAAACATGGAAAAAACTACAATGAAAGATACAAAGGCAAATGATGTCAAAGGAAAAAAGCCATAACAGACAACCCTAATATTAATAGCGGAAATTGTTACGAATATGCACTAAATATGAAAAATGGAAGGAAAGTGAACAGAAAAAGATTAGAACATGAGTCCAGAAAGGTCACGGGTTCAAAGATAACACGAAAACTCCATGCGATCATTTAATCCAAAAGGTTTCAAGGCATTGAGAGCCTTAATCCAATGGTTTTCACGTTGTAAGAGGAAGTTGGTGTTGTTCCTGAGCCAGATCTTCGAGGGTCTTTGAAAGTTCTTCGATGATCAACAAGATCAAATCTAGTGAGCATTTGTTGAGAATAGCGTACCATCGTTCGATGAATCTCGGGCTGTTTTTACATAGTAAGGGTTTCAGTGGAATCCGTAGACCACGTGGAATTCTCTGGACTCGGTGATATTTAATTAATGTGCTAGCATGAAGTCTCTGATTAACTTCACGTTTAGTAAGGTAAAGTAATTGTCTTTGAACCCGTGACCTTTCTGGAGTCATGTTCTAATCTTTTTCTGTTCACTTTCCTTATCTCAGTCATTGCTCCTATATTGTTTCACCCACAGTTTTTGTACCTTACTTTTTCTCGATTGGCTATTCTGTTTTAATTCACTCTCAACCTCAGATTTCATCCTGTCGTACCTTCTCTCATATTCTGTTCTTCACTTTATCTTTGTCTCCTTACCTCTTCACTTTTTCATCTATCCTATATCATTATTTTTTATCTTCCATTTTTCATATTTAGTGCATATTCGTAACAATTTCCGCTATTAATATTAGGGTTGTCTGTTATGGCTTTTTTCCTTTGACATCATTTGCCTTTGTATCTTTCATTGTAGTTTTTTCCATGTTTCTCGTTTACATCTGTCCTACACTTTTTTTTATTCATGTGTCTATTCGTTTCAAGTTCAGCCCTTATTATTGTGGTTGTTAATAATGGTTTTGTCTTCAGACATCTTTCACCTAAGCATCTTCTACTCCATATATTTTGTTTACCTGTTCACTATTGGATGTTCCCCTTTTTTATGCTTTTTGTCATTGTTTATCTATATCATATGTTGCTTTTCACCAGTACCGGCGTATTTTACCACTCTAAGATGGCCGCCATACTTTTCAGTTCATCTTTTGCTGTTTAGTCCTTCATTTATTTTGCTCTTAGTCTGTATATCTTTCCGGTTTCCTTTCGCGGCTTTATCGATTCTGTTCACGAACACAATGACTTTACTCCTAATGCATGTAAGTTATCCCTATCTGCTCACGCTTGTTTCACGCGTTTTCTTCTGAACACGTTATTTTTACTTTTAATGCATGCTTGCGACACTCACTTGTCCACGCTCGTTTTATGCGTTCCTTTATATATGCTGTGGACTTTTTGCATGCAACATTAGCAATCTTTTAGTTGCCCATATTCGTCCCGTTTTTTGTATTTATTGGTATCACTTGCTCACGCTCGTTTTACGCGTGCCTTTATATATGCCGTGGACCTCTTGCATGCAATACCAGTAATTTTGTAGTTGCCCATATTCATCCTTTTTTGGTATTCACTGGTTACTTTCATCATTTTCAAGTGTTTATTACTTATCTTAGCGTTTCACCGCACCTTTTATTTTTCTTTCTTGGCACTTTGTTGATCCATTTATTTTGCACCCGGTAAACTACTTGGGCACCCCAAGGGATTCTATCTTCATCTCACATCTTCAACTTCACATCCATTTGCTATTATCAAACTGTCTTTTAGTCACTGGCACGTTTTGTCGTGTAATATATTGTTTATTTTGCTGTCCGGAGAGCGTGTTTGCCTCATGGAATCCTTTCTTGTTATTTACAGAACTTCTGCCCCTGATGAAGGGCCATATGGCCCGAAATGCATTGGGTTTCGATTTAATCAGCCATATATTTGGGATTGAGAAACTATCCATTTCCCATTGAATGTTCTTTTGATATGAGGATTTAAATATCATATTTGAACAACACAAATGAAGTAAAAAGATTTGAATATATTGAACCTTGTGACTCTTCAATATTCACCCACTTCTCGTGGACTCTTGTGCTCAGGGGGACGCCCCTATTCAGGTGGCGCTACTTTATTCGTTATTGCATCACACCATTTGTCAGATGGTGATACCCCACAAAATTACAAATCATTTATCATTGGTGTGCGCAGTCCTTACTTCGCCTTTTGGTATTTAGGAATCTATCACGCACACCGAAAGCCCTACGTCATCACTGGAAATGGCCAAGTTTCCAAGCTGAGCAGAGGGACCATTCTGAATGGTCATCGTTTTGTGCGAAAAATATATTGTCACGGGTTGCAAATTTGAGCAGGCTTCTTTGTCCTTTTTTCTAAATAGTTACCATAAAATCACTTTTCTCAACATTTTACTTGCATCAATATGTAAAAGATACGATAAACGCGGATCCGTTTGTAATTCTCACACCCAGGAGAGTGAATTAGCCTGGTGGCGTAGCATGGTGCCATGGGCCCTAATGCAAACAACAAAATTGGGGCCTTTACTCCTGCATGGATAGTGAAACACAACCTTTATCAGAGTAGTGTGGGTGCCTCACTCCCCTAGGCCCCGGTGCAACCAATGATTGCAACAATCCTGAATCAGTCACTGACCGGGCCGGGCTGGTTGGACCCGGCATTGGGGTTTTTTCTGGGAGGCTGGAAGGGTGGGGGCTGGTTTTGCAGCAGTGGGGGCCGGTTTTGCAGTGGTGCTGCAAATTCGGCCCCCAGTAACAAAAGCAGCAGTGCTTCACACTTCCACCCCGCCCATGTGACTACCAGCAGAGCTGATGTCTAACGTATAAAGTAACTCTCCACGTTTGTTTAATTTTATCAGCATCGCTTTTCACTTATGAGCCCCTTGAAAACGTTTTATGTAAAAGTAAAAAAAGCTCTCAGAGAAATACAAAATCAGTGTTAACATTCTTCTATTTCTGAGGAAGAAGTAGGGGACGGTGAGGGACTCATCAATGTTTTGTACTGCTATACGTGTGTCTTGAGTGTGAATAACCTTCTTGGTATGCAAGTGTATACAAAGTAAAACTCGATACCTGAGATGGGATATCTACCTGAAATCTAACTTTGTAATATTGAGTTTTAGAACTTTAATTTATCCCCTTTGACCTTTCTCTTCTCTATTGCTCCTGCCATCTCACCCTTTACTCATGGTCTAAGAACCCTGTCCACGGAGAACTTGCACTTGCAGCGCCCATTGCCGCAGTCGGCGTTGCCAATTACAGTAACAACGCAACTACTAACATTGCACTCATACAAGTGTGACAATTCTGATTATTCCAGGTTCCCAAAACTAAAAGAATGGGTTTGGTGGTATGTATTAGTCATTTTTAATGTACATGGGATTAATAAACGACTGTTGTGCTTGTTTCTAAATTAGACAAACTGCACCAGTAAGTGCTGGTGTTGACAATTTAGTGCAGGTGTCAAGCACCGGAAACCACCCGCTCAAATTAAGCACTGCACCATCTCCATGGCCCCATTAACCATTTAGAGGTATGTTTTATTGTAGTTTTGGCCTTGCTGCCCACCTCTGTGAACTGCCTCCCTTGGTTACCATGCTCAACTAGACAGGACCTGCCACCTTGGACTTGTCTTTGGCTGCAGAAAGAGATACCTTGGATGGACAACACCAGGGGAAATGCACCAAACCTGTCCGGCTCTTTTTGCAAATGGAAATCATGTAAACTCTGATTCTGTTAATTGCTGCCTGCCTGATATCTGTCTGATGGTATTGGGAAGCCTGTTGCAAAGACGGGGCTATACCCTATCCCTAGCACAGCCGCTGCCCTAGACCACCGCACCAGCATCAATCTAAGATCCATTTCCTTGTACATGATGGAGATCATTGGATACTATTTGCATAATAGGGTCTGAGGAAAGAGACTGTCTGAAAAACAGTGACATTATGAGCTCTACTGAAAATACTATTAAAAGTCTCATCATAGAAATTGAGACAGAAGACCCTCTCATGGGTCAACCAGCAGACCCCGGGAGACTGAGTAACCACAAACTGCTGTGTAGAATAACCCAGTGGCGGTCGCTGCTGGCTAGTTAGAGTTAGGATGACGTATCCATAGGAAATGTATTTTTTTGGTCAGCGAATTACTTTGATGCTGTGTAACAAATCTTCACAATTTTTTTTTTTTTTTTAAAGTTTATCCACCTTGGCTTCTTCTTGGAAAGTTTCGGAGTGATCCATTAAGTGGGGCCTGAGAAAAACAGAGGGCAGTCCCAAAACTACTTGTTTTCCCAATGCAGTTTTCCATAGTACAATTAGACACAGCTACAGTGAAAACGGCTTAACAGAACTGCACCATATTTGGTAGAAAGCTAGATCTTGGTCTACAAAGCATGATTTGATGCAAATCTGTCCAGTAATTTTTTCAAAAATTAAGGTTAAAAATTCATGTATTTATCAAGCCGCAAAGGATTCGCGGATTCGTCAGATCTAAAGATACGATCTGATTGGCTCCCACCACATCAACAAAGATGTGGAGGCAGCCATTTTAGGACTTTGGGACTAAGTCCTAAATTAAAAAAAATAATAATAATTGGCACGGTCAATCGTCTCACCTATGTGGGAGCTATTGGCTTTGGCAATGTGTTTTAACCACGTTATACACCAGTATGGCTGCTGTTCAGCATGGCTAAGCGTTAGTGGTGTAGGGTGGGATAAATTGGAGGGGGGTAGAATGGAGTGGAGTAAAGTGGGGCAGATTTGAGCGGGGTACAGTTTGGTGGATTGAGTCTGAGTGGGGTAGATTGGGGGAGTGGGGTAGCGTGGAGTGGTGTACAGTGGGGTCATTTGGAGTGGGGGTAGATTGGAATAGAGAGGAGTGGGGTAGATTGGGGTAGAGAGGAGTGGGGTAGAGTGGAATGGGGTAGAGTGGGGTGGACTGGGGTAGAGTGAAGGAGAGTGGGGTAGATTGGAGGGAAGAAGGTTGGTTGGATTAAAGGTATATTGGGGTAGATTGGAGCGGGGTAGATTGGAGTGGGGTAGACTGGAGTTAATTAAAGTAAGGTACATTGGAGTGTGGTAAATTGAAGTGGATTAGAGTAGGGTGGAGTGGGGTAGATCGGGTGGATTAGAGTAGGGTGGAGTGGGGTAGATCGGGTGGATTAGAGTTGGGTGGAGTGGGGTAGATTGGGTGGATTAGGGTGGGGTAGATTGGGTGGATTACAGTAGGGTGGATTTGTGTGGAGTGTGGTGGATTTGTGTGGAGTGGACTGGGATAGATTGGAAGTGAGTGGGGTAGACTGGAGTGTGGTAAGTGGAGTGGAGGGGCGGAGGGTAGCGTGGAGTGGAGTGACATGTCTTCAAATGGAGTGTCGTAGAATGGAGTGGCACGGTGGAGAGTAGAAGGGCATAGATTAGAGTGATGTGGAGTGGTGTGGAGTGGTGTAGTTTGGAGTACGCATGGTGTGATGGCACAATGCCATTACAAATAACATATTTCCAATTGAAACGATCATTATATTTGCACAGACATACAGGTTTACTGGTAAAACTATACAGCACACAAATGATAATGTGTGGCAATACCATCGCCTAGTGTATTTGTGTTTTGATCGTATTAAAATGTTTCCACCACACTTCAGAATTACAAAAAATAATGTACTTCATTTCTGCTTTCCTAATTCTGATGTATTCTGAAATATCAGCACAGTTCAGTTTTGTTGTGTGCTTGAAAAAATATTATCCTACAGCCTGTCCTCTCACATGGGTACTTAGCAGGATGGATTGTCAAATAAATTCTCACACTTTGAAGTCAGCTTTAGAAAAGTAAACACCAAGCTCCCTTGGAATACAGAGCCTGATATTGGATCTCTCTCTTTGAATGCACAGAAAATGTGACAAGATAAGGACAAGATTTAAAGGCCTGTTAATAGAAAATGAAAACTCGGAAGGATACGTAAACAAGGGATGCTTATATGAGGGACGAACTCAACCTGGACAGCCTGAAACAAATAAAGCCAGCAATTAGAAAGCAAGCAAATTTGAATTACAAAGCCAATAGTAAGCAATGGTGAAATGCATTCTCAGGGAAGTTTTCCAAATGGCCAGAAGTCGTAAGCAAACCAGGCAGCTGCGCTGTCTGGTATGCTTCGACATAAAAAGATATTGAGGGTGGAGCTGGAGCAAGATATTCTGCCCCCTAGGCCCCCGTGTGTGTTTCCTCTGGGGCCAAAAATGGGATTTTTAGATCCACTGTGTCGTAAAAAAATAATAATAAATCGGGCATCTGCCCTTTTCTTTTATAAGCCCCCTGGACTGGGCTAGTGCCCTGGCATTGGCGGTTTTTATGTTTATGCTTTTGGGAAGGAGAGCATGTGTAGAGCCCTACTCCCTGAGCCTTCTGGAGGCCCAGGCACCACATCCCTGGGGCGGATCTCATATATTATGAGGAGAGGGGCATACATTCCTGCTCCCTGAGCTGTAGTATGGCCCTGGAGACCCTATCACTGGGGGCCAATTCCTTTTTTTTGGGGCGGGGGGATATGGGACACTCCTCCCTGAGCCTTAGTATGTCCCCAGAGACATCCTTCGGGGTCGACCTATGTCTTTCACCTCTGGCGGGAGCAAAAATTTCCTTTTGTTCCTTGAGAGAATATTTGCTCCCGCTGCAAGCAGAGCTAAATCTGCTCATGCAGGGTGGGAGCATAGTTGCTGCTGGCTCTCGCCAGAACCCACAATGGGTGCTGGATGAGGGGCCACTGGGGCCTTGGTGCTCCCCCAGTGGCCCTCGACTTATTTTACAGATGTAGGTGTCCCGGTGTCACCCACAAAAACAAAAAGTGGCCAGCACCCACAGTGGGTGCTGGCTGGGAAGCCGGCAGGGGCTGTGTGGACCATGGAGCTCCCACCACAATCCCAATAAAAAAAAAGCTGTGGTTGTCACAGGTAGTTTCAAGTTTATTCAGGGTGAAACCCCTTTAAACCTACATAATAAAACCTATAAAATAATTCCAACATTGCTTTATAAACATCATAAATAGTAAGAAATAAAAACTACTGTATACACTTAACAACCCTAAAATAACTCTACATAATTGTCAAACCTTTTAATCTTCCTTGTTGATAAATTTCGTCCTTAGACACCAGGCAGTAAAAAGTAACTTCGCCACGCTATAAACAATCACTTCTCTGGTATCAGTTCTAAGTATCCTTAGCGCCACTACGTGCTCTGTTACCGCGACATATCCAAACCATCCATTTCCTACTAGGATAATGATAAGCATTACAGAAGAATAATAATTGGGCCAAAGATTTCTTATTCTCTTTACAGGATGGACATAGCAAAGGAGACACTAGCATTATACCATTTGCACAAAAACTATTTATGGGGAGACTCCCATATTTAAACATATAATTTTTGAGCTGCCAGAGGCGTTGTATAGTCATAAAATGATTCAAAATTAGATTGACATGAAAATCCCAAAACACAGCCATCGGTGGCCTCTGCTTGGGAATGACGTATTCCCTTTCAGTAGCATGCGTCCAATATTTTTCTTTTAGCAGATCTTCAGTTGCCATTTAGGCATCCCCCAATTATTTCATTATTCTTCCATCCCGAGCGAAGTAATCTGGGTTTGTACATTTTTAAACCATGCAACTTTATGAAGGATGGCTATGGAGATAAACTCTTCAAGTGCTAGACAATATTGTAATAGCTCTTCTGTACACCAAAGATATCGCCATTACAACCATGACCTTAAATTTGCCCTTGGGGTTTTATACCCAAATCCATGTACAAAGGTAGCCCAGGCCTCCTACTACGAGGAAAAGATCTCGTTAGCTGCTAATTCCCCCAGAGAAGCCTTTCTTATTGTAAAAAAGCTACTCAAAGCCCCCGTCCGGCCGTACCAGACACCTCGGGTCAGCGCTGCAATGAACAGGCAGAGTATTTCTCCACCAAAGTACAGAACATCCTTAGGTGCCTGCCCCAGAGAGATTGTGATTGTGATATCATAAGCGAGCATACGGACCAGGGTTCGCATGCAACTGAACATTCCTTGGAGACCTTTGCGCCGCTGACCCAAGAAGCACTTTTAACCTTTCTGTCCTTGGTCAAAAGTGGGTCGCCTCTGGATCCGGCACCACCCAATATCCTAAAACTGGTAGCACCAACAGTTGCCCCCACTATCACCGACCTGATTAATGCCTCACTTTCCACAGGTACGGCCCCCCGCAAGTGGAAAAGGGCTATGGTGAAAGCGTTGCTAAAAAAAAACAATTTGGATCCTGCCGATTTGGGCAACTACCGCCCCATCTCTCTCCTCCCTGGAATCCGTAAGATCGCGGAGAAATATGTCAACCACATGCTCTCCGCTTTCCTTGAATCCCATGACCTGCTCCATCCCTCTCAAACGGGATTCCGCCCGCGCCAAAGCACTGAAACTGCCTTGTTGGCCGTGGTGGAAGAATCTAGAAAGATCCTTGATTCAGGAGGGTCTTCAGCCATAATCCTCCTTGACCTTAGCGCGGCCTTCGATACGGTGAACCATCGAACTCTGGCTCACCGTCTTAGGAGCGCAGGAGTAACCGGTACAGCACTACAATGGCTGCAATCTTTTCTAGATGAAAGATTCTTCCAGGTATTTGAAGGCGATACCACCTCAAAACCCATCCCCCTACAGTGTGGAGTCCCTCAGGGCTCATTGTTGAGCCCCACTCTTTTTAATGTTTACATGTCACCGTTGGCAGATATTGTAGCCCCCTTTGGGATCCGCATGGTAACATACGCAGATGACACACAGCTGGTGGTAGCGTTGAACCATGCAGATCAGAGGTCCAATGGCCTCCACTCCTGTCTCGAGGAAGTTTCCAAGAGGATGGGTCTGTTACATTTAAAACTTAACGGTGAGAAAACCGAGCTCATGATTCTCGGTAATCCTTTAAGCTTCAAATCAAGCACTATGTGGCCAGCGTGCATGGGCCCGGTGCCGGCCCCAAAAACCAAGATAAAGAGCCTGGGCATCTGGTTAGACCAGAACCTCACCTTCAAAGCTCAAGCTAGGAAGACTGCTGCTACATGTTATGGCCTGCTCAGAATGACCCGCAAAGTGCTTCCCCTCCTACCCTTTCAAGCAAAAAAACTGCTAGTCCAAACACTAATACTTTCAAGGATAGATTATGGCAACGCTCTATATTTAGGCGCCCCAAACTCAGGGGTCACGAAACTTGACTGTACAAAACGGTGCAGCTAGTTTGCTGATGGGAGTCCCCAATCGCTGTTCAGCAAAGCCCGTGCTACACTCCCTCCATTGGCTTCCGGTGCAGGAGAGAATTAGCTTTAAGGCCCTCTGCATTGTCCATAAGTGCCTGCAAGGGAACGGGCCACCGATCAATTCAGCCATGATTCACCCCTATAGGGCAAACAGAAAATTGCACTCTGACGAGCTCCATCTAGTAGTGGTCCCCAGGATCAAGAAAGCCAGAAGTGGAGGTCGGCTTTTTCGTATAATGCCGCCAAGCTCTGGAACACTCTACCGCTGTATCTTCGCAGGGAATCTAACCATCTTGCCTTCCGAAAACAGCTAAAGACCTTGCTCTTCCCTTAGGGTTCTGTTTCCTCTATTCACTGCTCAGCGCTGGGATGCTCCCGGGTAGCCATGCGCTATACAGATGCCATTTCTTCATTCATTCAGGCAATAACGGAGCAATCCGGGGCAAGGTAGATGAGGACTACGGTTGTTGGCTTGTTCACCTGCATGCATCCCCATAATTCTGTACCTTATAATGCTCCACCCAAATCTTGAACATTGTAAACTTGTAAAGGTGGGAAAACTAGTCTCGATTTTGTAGATTTAAAACCTACTACATCGCACAGCCTTCGCCTTGTACAAAAGTCTTCACTAAGAGCCCACTTCCTGCTGACACCCAAGCCACATTAGGTGGCCAATCCTCTACTATGCCAGTGGCGGCCGGTGACCCTTAACACTGGAGGGGCATTGAGGGGGCCGAGAGACAAACGTGGTGGAGGCCAAAAAGGTAATTTTAAAAAAACATATTTAGCCTTGTTTCCTCTCCTCCGTGTATTCTTCTGTTTTCTGCCATCAGCATGACGGCACCTTGGGGAGCCTCAGGCAACCCCTTTCTGTAAATCCCGATGCTGCTCTCATGCTGCAGATGAGCAGCACCAGGATTGGCTGGCGCAGGCTGCCTCGACGCTCCAGCAGGCACAGGACGCCTGTGCCTGCTCTCCACCCAGCTGTCTGAGACAGCTAGGTGGAGAGGTTTACACTGCGCAAGTCAAGCTGTCTGTCGCAAGATGGCCGGCCAAAGTGACTTGCGCAGTGTAAAATGGTGGAGTGAGCACCACTCTCCTGCTGCCAGTCAGCATCAGCCCCACCCCCAAACACGGCTGGGAGCAGTGAAAAATAAAATGGTAATTCCTTTTATTACTGTTATATTTTTCACTTTTGCTGCACTGGCAGCAGGGGGGTGCGATGCTCCTCCGCCTTAATGAGGGGGGGGGGGCTGCTGCTGTACTACGCACAGCCGTCTCCTTGTACTGGAAACTTTGCGGGTATGTGGCCTCTTGTGCGTATGTCCTTTTGAGTGGGAGGTTGGGGTAGATGACAAAAAATTTTTTTATGTACATTAATCCCACGGTACTCCTGCCATACTGGTTAAATACTTAACCTGTATGGTACCACAGGAGTACTGCCATTAAAAAAAACACAAACCAAAACAAATTCAATTCTGTAATTGGGGCAAAGGGTGGCTCTGAGACAACATAGGGAGAGGTGTGGCACAGCGGCCAGGGCGGCTGACTCCGGAGCCCAGGGCTTGTGGTTCAATCCCTGGTGCCGGAGGCAGCTCAGCATCGTGCAACTCTGGGCAATAGCTCACTTAATCTCCCCGACGCCCCCCAGATCCTTGAAACCCTTAAGGAGTGATATGTTTGCGCTTTACAAATAGGAGTTATTATTATTATTATTTGGGCAGCAAGGAAAGTTGCTGTGTTGTGTTGCACAAAGTGGAGAGAGGACAACTGTGCTATATTTACAAAGAAGTGCCACAGTTCTGTTCTAGCTGTACTGCCCCACTTTCTGAAGCCATGCCATAGTGCAAGAGTTTCTGCGTTGTGCTCGTGATAGATTTTGTGCCGGCATGGGTTTCCTTCCTGCACAAAAACTATGTTGTAAGGCAATTTCTTCTTTGTATATGTGCTGCAGAATGCAGCATTCATAGAATGAGAAAAAAACAAAGAAAAATACAAATATTTCTCCTTGTTATGCCAGCTTTGGCAGATGGAGATTTTTTGCACAAATCCATGGCTACAAGTGGTATGTGTTTCCACATCTGAGATGTGTACGAGTACTTTTTGGCAGTTCTCCATACCACTTCTTCCCAAGTATGCAGCAGGTAACTATTTTTGCTGTCATCTTCTTAAAACAAGCATTGGCATAACCAATAGGTTTGCTTTTGGTGGGACCTTATAAGTATTTAGCCATGCATCACATTATCCTGGGTGCTACAACATCTACTGTTACTTCACGTGCCACTGGCGAACAGCTTCAGTGCTGTATAATAAAAATATGATAATAGGCACATTATAGCACTGCATTGAGAAGTACTTTTTTAAAGTGTTTTTATACAACTGGTAGTCTAAATTTATAATATCTGAATTTGCCACCCAGTCCATCATCTGCTTCATAATCTGCTGATTAAAAAAAAAAAAAAACAGTTCTAGCTCAAGTCGATCAAAAGTTAAAAATAAAATATGGCGACTCTGGTTCCTGGGCACCCGAGTGCTATTCCCAAAGGTTGACTGTTCATCGTTGAAATGCTTATTGCTGAATTTGGGTGTTTAATTGTGGTGGGGAGGGGGAGCACAGCAAACTACATACATTGTAATTTCCCTACCATATAGTTTGCAGTAAAAACACAAGCAAAACTATTCAATTCTAAGAAATAGGACAATTAATGCTTAGGCCTAACTCTTTTAAGGCCTGGCCTAGAGACCGCTCTAGGTGTGTTGCCAACCTCTTTTAATGAATAATACATACATGGGACCTGATTAAGAGTCAAGTGGAGCAGTTCCCCTGGATGGGATTCCGCTCCAGCTGATCATGAATGGCCCCGTTTTCCTCGGTGATTATGAAATATATCTGAATAACATACACATGTTTTTATATAAATAGGTGTGTCTTACTCCTGCATTTGATCTGAATTATACCTGACTATCCAGGCCTCCTACACAAGTTATTTTTTGAGCACTTTTGTCTTAGGTGTTGGTAATGGGCCTACTAACAAAGAAAAAGTTTTGTGAATTACAAATCTTTTTTCTGCATGCAAGCGGTCTTACTCAAGTAAGAAAGCAGAAAAAGACAAAACTACTCGGAGAAAATGTGCCCTGAATTATGTCCAGAACTTCTGGTTTAATTCACAGCTAAGAGGAATAAGATCAAACTACCCATCGATAAAGCTTGACATTTGAGCCATGAGAGAATTATCATCTGGCACAAGGTTAGCCAATATACCCACCCACTCACAAAACATCTTTGCACAGCCCATGAGCAATGGTAGTGCTATGATATCCAGCCACTAAAAGTGTAACCGCTCTACTGAGAAGTACAGGTAATCTCCACTAAAGTATAGCTGTCTTGCGAGAAGTGTTGGTATTTTGTAGATGAACATTCAGCAGGCACACTGAGAAGTGCTGGAACTGTCCCATTAAATGCAGATTGGTCCTATTTAACAGTGCCAGTACTCCATTAACACCCTACTAAAGGTTGAGCAAACTTGCTTTGAAATACTCCTAATATCCCATCAAACATTGAGCTGACTTAGTAAAAAGTTGTAGTATAGTTTTTTTTTAACCCCTTCGCTGCTAGGTCTTTCCCACCCCCTGTGCTAAGCCTTTTTTTGGCTATTTGGGGTAGTTCGCGCTTAGGCCCCTGTAACTTTTTGACCACATAAGGTATCCATGCCAAATTTGCGTCCTTTTTTTTTTTTTTTCCAACATCATGGGGATTCTAAAGGTACCCAGGGTTTGTGGATTCCCCTGGAGGGGACCCAGAAATTAGCCAAAATACAGCTAATTGTTTTTTGTGGGAAAAATGGGAAAAAAGGGCTCCAGATGAAAGCGTCTGGTTTTTTCCCTGCAAATGGTATCAAAAAAGGGGTTGTGGTGCTGAAATCACCATCTTCCCAGCTTTCAGGGACAAGCAGACTTTTGTCAGAAAACTAACATTTTTTACACAGTTTTGGCATTTTTCTGGGACATAGCCTATTTCTGCTATTTTTTGTGCTTTCAACCTCCTTCCAGTTAATGGTAGAAATGGGTATGAAAGCAATAATGGATCTTGGAAAGCTATACATTTTAGAAAAGTAGACACAATTCTGAATTCAGCATGGGGTCATTGGTGTAGATCCCTCAAGGTTTCTTCATAGAAACTAACAGTTAAATATAGGAAAAATTGAAAATTAGTTGAAAAAAGCAGCCATTTGTGTCAACATTTTCACCTGTAACTTCTAATTATGACAGCTGTTTGAAAGCAATATACCGTTACATTTGCTGGACCTTTCTGGTTGTGGGGATATATAGGACTTGTAGGTTCATCAAGAACCCGACGAACCCAGAGCCAATAACTGAGCAGCGTCTTGCAATGGTTTTTTATTATGTACCGGGTATATAGCAATTATTTTGGGAAAATGTATACATGGAAAAATAGGTATGAAAGACAACTATGTATTTCTGAAATGGGAACAAAATGTAGAGTTTAGAAACAGTAGATATTTGCACATTTCCGAAATTGGGAGTACCCATACTCGCATGAGAATTATAGGTCATTTTTCAAAATGACTTCTTTTTACACATTGTCTTTCATTTGGAAGGCAGAAATGCATCGAAAGTCAATAAGTAATAACAGTTGCTCTACAATTTTGTGTTACCCTAAGTCTCCTGATAAAAATGGTACATCACTTGTGTGGGTAGGCCTAGTGCCCGCAACAGGAAACGGCCCAAAACGCAACGTGGACACACCACATTTTCACAGTGAAAATTGACCCTTTTTTTGCAAAGTGCCTAGCTGTAGTTTTTGAACCCTAGCTCTGCCGGCACCTAGGGAAACCTAGCAAACCTATACATTTTTGAAAACTAGACACCCAGGGGAATCCAGGATGGGATGACTTTACTGGCTCTCACCAGGTTGTTACCCAGAATCCCTTGCAAACCTAAAAAATTGTCCAAAAAAACACATTTTCCTCACATTGCTGTGGTGGAAAGTTCTGGAATCTGCGTGGATCCACAAAATTCCACCCACCCCCCGTTCCCCAAAGTCTTCCGAGAAAAATGGTACCTCACTTGTGTGGGTAGGTCTAGTGCCCGCGACAGGAAACGGCCCAAAACGCAAGGTGGACACACCACATTTTCACAGTGGAAAAATGACCCTTTTTTTGCTAAGTGCCTAGCTGTAATTTTTTAACCCTAGCTCTGCCGGCACCTAGGAAAACCTAGCAAACCTATACATTTTTGAAAACTAGACACCCGGGGGATGCTAGGGAGGTATGGATTGCGTGGATCCCCAACGTTTTCTTACCCAGAATCCCCTGCAAACCTCAAATTTAGCTGAAAAAAAATCACTTTTCTGACACATTTTTGTGTGGGAAAGTTGTGGCATCACCGGGCTGCCACAAATTTCCTACCACCCAGCGTTCCCCCGGGTCTCCCGATAAAAATGGTGCCTTACTCATGTGGGAGGCCCAAGTTCCCGCGACAGGCAAGGGCCCAAAACGTATTGAGGCGACATCAAAATTGCCTATCACAAAACAACCTGGTTTTGCAAGGGGAGTCACCTGGGTTTTTTGCCCCGTGCTTGGTGGCCAGCTAGGAAAACCTACAAAACCCACACATTTCTGAAAACTAGACACCCGGGGGATTCCAGGGAGGTATGGCTTGCATGGATCCCCCAACGTTTCCTTACCCAGAATCCCCTGCAAACCTCATTTATCTGAAAAAAATCACTTTTTCCACACATTTGTGTGGGAAAGTTGTGGCATCACCGGGCTGACAAGCATTTCCTACCACCCAGGGTTCCCCCAGGTCTCCCGATAAAAATGGTGCCTCACTCGTGTGGGAGGTCCAAGTACCCGCGACAGGCTACTGCCCCCATCTGCCCCCCAGGAGGGCAGAAAGACTGGGATTTTTTGGGGGGAGGGGTGGGGGCATTGGCATGCCCATATTGGGCAGCCCCCACCCCTAATTTATATAGAAAAAAATCCCTGGTTCTAGTGGGCTTTCTGCCCCCCCGGGGGGGGGGGCGATTGGGGGCTGCAGCCCCAATCTGCCTCCCAGGGGGGGCAGAAAGACTGAATTAGGCCCAAAAATATGGGGGGAGCAAAGGCCCTTGCCCAAGGGGCCGCTCCCCCATCCCTGGTGCCTAGTGGGTGGATCCCTGCTTGGGGATCACCCTCCTGGGGCGATCCCCAAGCAGGGATCCACTAGGGAGGGGTACCATTGGAAAGGGGAGATTCTCCCCTTTCCAACGATACCTCTCCCATGTGTTTCGGTTCTTGGGGGGTGAGATAGCCCCACGAGCACCGAAACAATGAAACTGAAACTAAGTTTCATTTTCATTTTCATTGCAATGAAAGCGCGCCATGCGCGCAATCGGCATTGCAATGAAAATGCAAATTGGCCTCGGGAGGTTGGGGAAGCTCTTCCCCAACCTCCCGAGGCCAATAAAAAAAAAAAGGGAAATCCCTCTGCTGTCTGCAGCAGAGGGATTTCGTGCCCCTGTCCTCATGACGGAATGGTTCCGTCATGAGCACAGGAGGGTGCTCATGACGGAACCATTCCGTCATGAGCACCGAAAGGGTTAAAATTCAACTTTATTTTTGTTTTTGTCGGATATAGGGAGGATGTACACACATTTATGCATCACTTTGCCAGTTGTCCTACCGTGCATTGAATATAGATAAACAAACCTTAAGCCCTCTGCAATCACCAGCACATTGTTTATCCAATTAGTGTCCAGGCTTCCACTCCCCTGGTTCAGCAAAAGTCTCCTCATTCAGCTTTTCCCTCGGTCCTCTGATGCTATGGTCTCTATCAATAGTAAAGCAAACCTACTGTGAAGTGCCGGTACTATCGTCTGAAATATAATTGCACTCCAGAAGAGTGCTGTTCCATCAAACGTACAACAGGACTGCTGGGAGTGCAGGAACTATCCAATTTAATGATGAGAAGCCTTACATGGGTTCTTAAACAGAAGGATGACTGACAAGAACGTGGATCAAGCTTCATGAGGGTGTACTGGTACTATCCCACCAAAGGCAGAGCAAGCTTGTGCAGGCTTCGTGAGAAGTGCTGGTGTTATCAGCCACTGGAAGAACAAATACACTAACCGTGCATGCCACTGCCTGCCAATCCCAGCATCAATTGTTACAGGACTAGCAACCAGTTCAACCATAAACATGCTTGTAGATTTAAAGCACTTCTGGGCACTGGAGAGGCGATGTTAATCTCGCAGGAAGCATATGGTAAGTAAGTGTCTGTGACACAATATGAAAGTTCACTGCTAATGACACACCAGATGTGGAAGAAGCAGGGTGGCTAACTATGCACTTGAGGGATTCTGCACAACAAACAGTTTGCGTAAATAAGTCGGAAAGCCCCTTTTAAAAGTAATGGAACCAAAAACAAAAAATAAACCAAACCGCTAAAATAAAAACTGGGACACAGGGAAATCTGAGGTGCATGTCCTACTCACTGCAGCGGTTCCAGCAACAGTACGTAATAAACTAACATGATAAACACCTTGCTTTTTAAAGAACAACTAAGATTTTTGGGGGGACAGAATGGAAAGGCAATCAAGAAATGAAGAGCAGAAAGTGGTGGGAGCCAAGCACAGGAGAGAAATGTGCTCCCAACATGCTGCCTCTGGAGTAGTCCCGGGACGAGGGGAAGGGGCTGGCAGCGCCGCTCTCTGTCCAGGCAGCCCATGCTCATTGGAACTATGGTGCTCAATCTTGGGTGGCACCAACTCATGGGGTGCACGTCTGCCCCCCTTACCGTCACTTAGGGCTGCACATCCCACACTCAGCTGACCGAAAATATCTTAAGTTCAGACAGAGAGCTCTCCTGGCTGTTGGATGTGGTGAGAGGGTGGGGAAGAGATCACAGGCTGTCTCTTGCCTCATTTTTTTTTTTTTAAACGGGTTTCCGATTTGCAGTATAGTTTTCACCTCGCTAGTCCACTGTAATAAAAAACAAGCAGCCATGGGCGGTTGGTGGTGTGGGGAGGGCAGCGGGGAGATTAATTGATTAATGGAACTGCGAGCAGAGACGGGGAAGAGACCAGCATTAAACCATGAGAGCGGCCGACTTTGAAGCTCGGAGCCGTGGATGTGGCGCGTGCTGAAGAAAGGAAGCTGAGCAGAGCCGATGCAAGCAAAAAAAGAGTGCTCACAAAGTGTAATAAATAACATGACGAGTAAGAGCACATGTAACGGGGGCAGTCCTCATGGGAGATTACAACAGTTGAAAAGGAGGGACTACTAAGCAAATTAACCAAAGTAAAACAGGCATTTATGAAGTAGAGTAAAAATGCCAATTAAAAAGATGGGCGGTGCTTAAAGCCCCTATTCTAGATACAGCATGTCTCAGAAGAGACAGTGCATGCGCTGCCTAGGCGAGATGCAGCATGTCTCCATTACACTGCGCATGCGCTGTCTAGGCGAGACCTAAAAACACTGCCCTAAAGAGACTCCTTGATGGCTGGTGGAGTCTCTTGCTGCTGCTTCTCTAGGATCTCCCAGTCTTTTCTTGATGCCATTTTAAATCCTAATTACTTAAGAATTTACAAAAAAAAACGAGAAAGCAGAAGGGCCCAACACAGGATGTGTTAACAGCCAAGCACTAATCCTAATTGAGGACTTCAACCAATGAGATGTCTTTTAGTGTGTGTTATAAGTACAGCTGTAGTCCTGCAGAATTGCAACACCCAAAAAGAAGGCAATTTCACCAAACGACTCAAAGGATCTTCATTAATTGACCCAATTAGAAAAGCTCTAGACACAAACCTAAATTAGAAACATTCTTTTGTAAAACACAATTTTTTTTCCCCAATCTTCTGGTACTGTAGCTGGACCAGGAAGAGAAAGTACAATCCACAAGGAACTCTTGCGGGGGCCTTCCATTGGTTGTTCAAGTCCAGCAAGAGTACCGTAGGACCATGAAAAGTGGAAAAAAAAATACAATGCATTAGACACATTCATTTTTAATATTAAAGCACACTATTAAATAACTTATTATAAAATCTAAAGGCAAAGGTGAAGGCCACACCTGCGCCCTCCTGCGAAAATACATCAGCCAATTGAGGACTCCACGCCCCGTGTCCCATTTGCTCCAGACATCAGGTATGACGCGACCATCTCTTAAGGGTAATCCCCTCCAAATCTTGTCCTGGAACGTGAATGGACTGCTAGACCGCATTAAACGGACAGCTGTCCTTAAGTATGCCCAAAGACATGCACCCGACATTCTCCTCCTCCAGGAGACTCATCTCTTAGGAACTCACTGCCCCTTCCTGGCAAGATACGGCTTCTACAGGGTATGGCACTCTGGCTTTGAGCGAGGGTCACGGGGTGGGTTGCAATCCTACTATGGCGAGGCCTTCCTCTCATACCTGACCGCGTCACCACAGATCCACAAGGCCGATTTGTCACCCTGTCTGGGTTGCTGGAAGGGAACACCCTCAATTTAGTTTCAATATACATCCCACCAGCTATGCTCCCTTCCTCCTTGCGCCACCTTACTGACATTGTTACTGCCCTGCCTACGGGTCAGACGGTGATTGGGGGAGACTTCAATACAGTCATAGACCCACTACTGGATGCGACTGGCACACCTAACCCCACTAGGATAACTAATGCAAAAAAAATGACTGATTGGGCACTCTCCCTGGGCTTGTGCGACATCTGGAGAATCTGGAACCCCTGGAGCTCCCACTACTCATACCTCAGCGGCGCACCGCACACACTCACGAATTGACGTGATCCTCATGCCTGCCTCTGAATGTCAGAGAGTAGCCAACATTGTCGTTCTCCCCCGGGCAATCTCGGACCACTCAGCCCTCTGCCTGCGCTTAGGTGATACCCCTGATACTCCTCGCCCACTGTGGCGATTCAATGCCTGGTTCCTACAAGACAGAGGTTAAGAAAGCGATAGGGAAAAAGGTACAACAGTACTTTCTTGCCAATCTGGGATCAGTCCCCTCCCCAAGCACCCTCTGGGAAGCTGGTAAAGCTACCATCAGAGGAGTCGCTAGAGGCCAGGTCCAGGCGCGGCGGCTGGTTCAGACCAACCGTCTCACCCTCCTAGAGGGGCAGGCACTGCGGCTCGAGACGGCCCCAGAGGAGCCCCCAAATGATCAGCACGCCATGCGGCTCGCAGCCATACGTGAAGATATCAAACCTATCTCCCTAGAATCGGCCAAAATGATGTGGTGCTCCTCTGTAGCCTGAGTATATGGCTGGGGGGACAAGAATGGAAAACTATTACATAGCCTGGTCTCGTATCCCCTGGCTAACCGGATAGTTCCCGAGGTCCAGGACCCCTCCGGGGCCATCAAACGCACATCACTTGCCATTGCGCAAACATTTGCAGACTACTATGCCAACTTATACGCCGCCCGCAGGCCCGATGCTTCCCTCCATGGAATGATTAACCAAACGGGAATCCGGCTTCCCCGCCTTGAGGGTCCCGAAGCGGCAGAATTAGATCTTCCCTTCACCCCAGAAGAAATACATGACGCCATCTCTTTGCTGAAAGCGGGGAAAACGCCGGGACCAGATGGCTTCCCACAAGAATATTACGCGGCGTCCTGAGACCTACTGGTTCCCCACTTGGTGGATTTATACCGACAGGCTGCCGACGCAGGGTCTTTCCCTCCTGAGTCAGACATAACGACCATCGTGCCCAACGCCAGGACCCCTGGATCCCACCGATGCAACACTACTCGACGGACCTACGACGCCGCCACCCTCACCGCACTCAATGCCGGCCGGAACCCTGCCTGCTACCGAGCCTCACCGAGACGCACCCACGGACCCTTCACCTGCCAAGCCTGCCGATTCACCTGCCCCCGGACGTGCACCACCTCCGCCAAGTCGAGCACCAGCAGCAACCACCTGAAATGCATCCTGTTGAACACCCGCTCCGTCCACAGGCACGCCGTGGAACTCTGGGACCTGCTCGACGCAACAGCACCGGACGTCGCCTTCCTTACCGAAACCTGGATGAACGCCTCCTCAGCGCCCGACATCGCCATAGCCATCCCGGACGGATACAAGATCACCCGGAAGGACCGCGTCAACCAGACGGGAGGAGGCATCGCCATCGTACACAAGAACACCATCCGCATCTCGACTAACTCCGACGAGACCTTCACCGCCGCCGAACACCTACACTTCCAGATACACACTGACCCCAAGACCACCCTCCGAGGCACCCTCATCTACAGACCCCCGGGACCACGCACACTATTCAGCGAAGACATCGCAGACTTCATCAGCCTGCACGCCATGCCCTCCGCCGACTACATCCTCCTAGGGGACCTCAACTTCCACCTGGAGAACAACAACGACAGAAACACCACCGCCCTGCTGGACAACCTCGCCAACCTCGGACTCAAGCAACTGGTGAACACGCCCACCCACTACGCCGGCCACACGCTTGACCCCGTCTTCTCTTCCAGCAAGCACATCTCCTTCAGCCACGCCACCGGACTCCACTGGACCGACCACAGCTGCGTCCACTTCAGCTTCAGAAAGACTGCGACCCACCACCACCCGCAACAGGCTCCCCGCCGGAGCTGGAGCAAGATCACCGCCGAGCAGCTCACCGCCTCCCTCAGCCAGAACACACCCACCAACACAACGGACCCAAACGAAGCAGCCAGCAACCTCGCCAAGTGGCTGACCGCCTGCGCCGACGACCTCGCACCACTAAAAACCCTCCCAGCAGACCCGGAAGCAAGAAAACCTCTTGGTTCACCAACGAACTCAAGGAATCCAAGAAGAACTGCCGCACACTCGAGAAAGCCTGGCGACTCGACCAGACCACAGACAACAGGACCGCCCTCAAGCACGCCACCCGCAAACACCACCAGCTGATCCGTGCCACCAAGAAGTCGGCACTCAAAGAACGACTGGACAACAACGCCCACGACAGCAAGGAACTTTTCAGCATCGTCAAAGAGTTCTCCAACCCCAGCGCCGGAAACAACGACATCACCCCTCGCAAGACCTCTGCAACTCACTCGCCGCGTTCTTCCACCGCAAGATCACCGACATACATAACAGCTTCGACGCACAGACCACGCACCCTACCGCCGAACCAACGCCCGCCACCACCACCCTCTGCAACTGGACCCCGATCAGCACCGAAGACACCACCCGCACGATGAACTCCATCCACTCCGGATCACCAACCGACCCCTGCCCACACCACGTCTTCAACAAAGCCGACGCCACCATCGCACCCCATCTCCGGGACATCATCAACTCCTCCTTCCACACCGCCACCTTCCCGGAGAGCTGGAAGCACGCCGAGCTTACCGCCCTCCTGAAGAAACCAACGGCGGACCCCACCGACCTCAAGAACTACCGTCCCATCTCGCTCCTTCCGTTTCCGGCCAAAGTCATCGAGAAGACCGTCAACAGACAGCTTGCCGCCTTCCTCGAGACGAATGGATCCCTCGACCCCTCGCAGTCCGGGTTTCGGGCCAACCACAGCACCGAGACCGCCCTTATCGCAGCCACCGACGACATCAGAACCCTAACCGACAACGGGGAAACAGCAGCCCTCATCCTCTTGGACCTCTCCGCGGCGTTCGACACCGTCTGCCACCGCACCCTAGTGAAGCGCCTCAGCAACATCGGAATCCGAGAGAAAGCACTGGAATGGATCATCTCGTTCCTCGCCGGAAGAACCCAGAGAGTCCGCCTCCCCCGTTCAGATCCGAGGCCACCGAAGTCATCTGCGGCGTTCCACAAGGATCTTCACTCAGTCCAACCCTCTTCAACGTCTACATGAGCCCCTCGCAGCCATCGCACGCCAACACAACCTCAACATCATCTCCTACGCCGACGACACCCAGCTGATCCTCTCCCTCACCAACGACCCCACCACCGCCAGAGCCAACCTACACGACGGGATGAGAGACGTCGCCGACTGGATGAGGAACAGCCACCTTAAACTGAACTCAGACAAGACGGAAGTCCTCATCCTGGGCTCATCACCCTCCGCCTGGGACGACTCTTGGTGGCCCCCGGCCCTGGGCACCGCGCCCAAGCCAACGGACCACGCACGCAACCTGGGCTTCATCCTGGACTCCTCCCTGTCGATGACCAGACAAGTCAACGCCGTCTCATCTTCGTGCTTCAACACCCTGCGCATGCTCCGCAAGATCTTCAGATGGATCCCCACTGAAACCAGGAAGACCGTCACCCAGGCACTCGTCACCAGCCGACTGGACTATGGGAACACCCTCTACGCCGGAACCACAGCCAAACTTCAAAAAGACTCCAGCGCATCCAGAACGCCTCCGCACGACTCATCCTGGACATCCCCCGACACAGCCACATCACCGGACACCTGAAAGACCTGCACTGGCTCCCCGTCAGCAAGAGAATCACGTTCAGACTCCTCACCCACGGACACAAGGCCCTCCACGACCTGGGCCCCAAGTACCTCAACGACCGCATGACCTTCTACACGCCCACCCGCCAGCTACGATCAACCAGCCACGCCCTCGCCACCGTACCACGCATCCGCAGAGCCACCGCCGGAGGAAGATCCTTCTCCTACCTGGCAGCCAAGACCTGGAACTCCCTCCCCACTCACCTTCGGCGAACCCAGGACCATCTCTCCTTCAGGAAGCAGCTCAAGACCTGGCTGTTCGAGCAGTAACTTACCCCCTACCCCAGCGCCTTGAGACCCTCCCGGGTGAGTAGCGCGCTCTATAAATGCCGTGATTGATTGATTGATTGATCGTAGTGATCCCCAAAACCCAGCCGCCATCACCGTCTTGCGCGGACTACCGCCCCATCTCCTTGATCAACACTGAAATGAAGATATACGCCACGATAGTGGCCCAAAGTTTGCGCCCACTCCTGAGTAAATTAGTCCACCCAGATCAATGTGGCTTCATGCCAGCTTGCGGTATGAGGCACTGTCTGAGGCGCCTCCACCTGGCCCTGGCACACCGTCAATGTCTTACTCCTTACCTTGCATCCTCCTTGTCGACTTTGAAAAAGCCTTCGGCACGGTCGATTGGCTCGACCTGGAGGAGGTTTTGGAGATGATGGGCCTGGGTCTGCGATTCCGGCGCTTAGTTTGCGTCGTCTACTCTAACCCTAGAGCGAAAGTGCTCACCAATGGAGCCCTGTCAAAGGTATTCCCCATTCAAAGAGGTACGAGGCAGGGCTGCCCCCTCTCCCCCCTTCTATTTGCCTTGGCAATGGAACCCCTGGCATGCCTTATTCGGTCGGATAACCTGATCAAAGGCTGGAACTGGGACAGCCACCACATCGATAAAATTGCCTTATATGCGGACGATGTCCTGCTTTTCCTGGCGGATCCGGCCGAATCCGGCCCCTGATGTCTCCAGACCCTCTGCTCCTTCGAGAGGGTCGCAGGTCTCCAACTTAACCCGCCAAAACCGACCCTTGTGCCCCTCCACCCCTCCAGGGAGTGCTTTGATTGGCAAGCATCTATCACCATTAGGCGTCAATCCTTCAAATATCTGGGGATCTGGATCGTCCTGCTCCCTGAACTGGAATGGGCGCTAAACGTCACCCCGCTGGTTAAGAAAACCAAGGAGGATCTTAAACGCTGGCAAACCCTACCACTCAACCCACTGGGGAAAGTGGCCCTGTTCAAAATTATGGTCCTTCCACGATTCCTCTACGTTATCCAGAACACCTCCCTCCACTTCCCACGTAGCTGGTTCAAGGAAATAGATGGGGAGGCCACGAGATTCCTGTGGGGGTGGGGGTGAGACCGCGTATTGCCCTTGCCCGGTGTCGGATCCCACCCTTCGATGGCGGTCTGGGCATGACTGATCTTCACCTCTACTACTTAGCCACCCGGCTTTTGGTTCTTCATGACTGGTTCACTGGGGGTTGGTCTGATCCGGCCTACAAAACAGAGCTCAGAACCCTAGAATTCCCTCAAATCCAGGCGGTGCTCTACGGAAGCCCAATTCCCATGGCCCTGCCCTTGATCACTAGGGCGGTCCTGACATCATCGCGCACGGCGCTAACACACACTCAATGGGACCGGAAACTAAGCCAGCAGACACCTCTCTGGCATGGTAGATGGCTGAGAGATGTGGCGCCGCTTGCCGGCTTCGGGCAGTGGGACAACATTGGCATATCACTACTAGGCGATATTTGGGTGGGTGACCACATTAGGAAGTTCCAAGACCTGCAGGGGCGTTATGCTCTCCACACCTCGCAATTCTACAAGTACCTGCAGCTACGTCATGCTCTCAACACACACATTTCAACGGGCACAACATTCCCCGAGTTCAGCCCACTAGAAGCCCAAGTTATGATGGGAAACCTGGGGAAGGGTGGGGTGTCCCGAATATATCGAACCCTGATTAACAATAGCCCAGCAACGCTTGACCCACTCAGAACCCGCTGGGAGGGATGGGTGGGCCCCCTGGAGGAGGAGGAGGAGGACTGGCACGATGCCCTCATGGCTCCCAAGACCATCACAACCTCAGCGAGGCTCCGCCTCATCCAACTATACTATTTGCACACTGCCTACCTCACCCCAGAGTGTCGTTACAGGGCGGGCCTCCGTTCCTCTCCGGGATGCATGCGCTGTAGTCATGAACCGGCAGATTTTTACCACATGATTTGGACTTGCCCACGTCTAGCCTCATACTGGACTGCAATAGAGTCCGAGCTCACGCACATCCTGGACTGGCAGGTTCACCACGACCCCTTAAGGCTCGTATTGGGAGTACTGGACGGCCTAGACAGGTCCCGTTCCGACAAGCTGTTCCTAGGGACGGCCATCACAGTAACCAAACGTGATATTGCTGCTGCATGGGCTCAGCCCAGACCCCCGAGTGCATCCAGGTGGCGCCAGGGCATGGATTGGTGTGCCAAGCAGGAAAAACCCTTATTCGAGGCACGGGGCTGTCCATCTAAATACCATAGGGTGTGGGGTAAATGGACCAGTCAACTAAATGGACTTATAGGGAACCCCAATGATGTATGATACTGTCAATTCACATGTCGCTGGTGATAAACGAGATGCTTACCAATGCTCCTTAAGTTTACTATACTTTGTGCTGATGTGTAATTCGGATCAACTGTCATGCTGCTTTTTGTTTCATACAAAAATCAATAAAATTGCTTATCAAAAAAAAAAAATCTAAAGGCAAAATTGACATTAACTTTGAAAATTAGTTTTTAATTTAAGTTAAAAACACCCTGGAAATTCACTGAAAAAACAAGGGTTAAGGTGACGGTATAGTTGGGTATAAAAAAAATTCCTTAACTTACATTATGAGAAAAAAACCGAAACTAGAAATTCACTGAAAAATCCAAAGGTCCAAGGGGCGTTATAGGTAGG